>JAYEVK010000235.1:0-121085 GCA_036346275.1 Otatea glauca | reverse complement strand
TTGATGGATTTGATCTCTCTTTCTTGGCCCGTGGATGATGTGTTGGAGTAGGCACAACCAAATGTGGTCATATCCGTAGTAGTGATGTCCTCATCATCCTCCCTTTCTTGAATTTGAGTCGCCTCGACTCATGCTCGCCTTTTAGCTTGACCTCAACAAAAAGTATTCTCATGTTCAGATCATCCTCCACAAAGCTCAATATTTCTTTCCAAAGATATAAAGGCATGTTGAAAGCTTGCACTTTGGACGCTTCCCCCCCGTGAAGGAAAGCCATCCAAGTAGATGTAGATGATACAGAGGATGCCGTGAAGTGTCGCCAAATTGATATAGCGTTGATCATATCCAGACGCAGCATGGTAGGGTACTTGATATAGATTATAATCGATGTGAGGGGTACTTGATATGATATTAGAATTATTAAATTGATCACATTGTTGCATAGGATGTGGAGGTCTCAGATCTGAACAAATGTATAATCTATGCACTTTGTATTCTCCTTTATCATTATGTTTGCCAACAACATAGAAAATATTTCATGATAACCATGGCAAATCGTAATGTACAAAATCTTCTCCTTGAAACTATCCAGATCACACGTAACATCAAATTCAATGTAACCTAAAGTATCTAAAGAAGACATCAATTTAAGCTCATCTTCTTCACTAGCAATTTGAATAACATGTCTATGTTCAAATGTAAGTGTTTTGTTCAAATATAAATATTTCATGTTCATTCACTATTTGTGGCGTGATATAAGTGAAGCATTATAACACAACTCTTCTTTATCACTAGGAATAGCAACAAAATCAGCAATGGGTTCCATTAATAGTTGCTCTACGATAGCACGATTCATGGACAGCTTTTGTCTCTTCAAAATGATTTTCACCATGTATACAGTCCATACCTTTGACATTACCTTCTAAATCATTCTCCGTGGTTGTAGGTGCAACTTCAATTTCAACTCTTCACATACGTATGGAGCAGCAAATATCTCTCTCTTTTTCACATTTTCTTCTTCATCTTTCTCCGATGGTGCTCACTTTTCTCGAAAATGTTAGCTACAATGAAGGTGCAACAATGGGCACCTCAAATAAAGCTAAAGGCTCTTTCAAAGATTCAAGAAGCATGTTTTCAAATCTAAAAGCACATTCAATCAATTCGAAAGACAACTATATGTTTTATCAACAAGAACATCCCGAATTTCATGATTAAGTCCACGTATGAACCTAAGCTCAAGAGCTTCCTCACATTCTTGTAAACCACAACGCAACAAACAATTTTGCAAATCATGAAAGTATTCTATAACAGTTTTAGAACCTTGTTTTAAGCATTGAAGTTTAGTAAGTAATATTTAGCAACATATTCGTGAACATAATCATTTCTCATAAGTCTTTTCATTGCATTCCAAGTTTTAGGTCTTTATCATGTCTAGATATATGCTTCCACCAATATATCGTGATCCGACGTTAACACTTTAATCGCGACTAATCTTTTTGGTTTTCGATAAGTCATAGTTTGCAAATTCTTTATCTACCGCTATCTCCCAAGTAATATATGCATTAGGATCGAACTTTCCACCAAAAGGAGGCAACTCAAACTTGATTTTACCTTGTTCATCATCGTTGATGAACCCGTGGCGATGTGTGGTGGGGCGACCGATGCAACAAGGCCCATGCCGGGAAGTCGGGCAGCAATGGGAACCTGCAGCAACGTAGTACACCATTGTTGTTGCTTAGGAGACGAGGCGAGGACCGGAAGTTCCAGGGACAAGCAGCTGCAAGCAAATCATCAAGTCTAGACAAAATAGTAGCAAGGGTAGTGTTAGTAACTCCTCGAGCAGCCTCGATGGACCTAAACGGCCTTCTTGCAATGACATTTGCTCATTAGTGAGTTGTACATTGCCCTTCGTGGCGGGAGAATGATGCAGTTGAACTCTTGTCACCTCGACATGGTTAGTAGCATAAAGGGAAAGACAAAGGTTTATGTAATTCCCAATCAACTACTAGGAAGTGGAGAAAAATCGCCAACTCTCAAGCCTTAACCAAAGCTCTTACAAGTTCTTACTGTGCAGCAGAGTTGTCGGCCGCTGGCGGTGTCAAAAGTTCTTCAAGCTTGATAAAGCGATTGCAAGAGACCGAACAAACGCATAAGGTAAAATATGTGGAGCTTGGTAGGCTATACTTATTTCCTATGCAATCTGATAATTTAGTTATTGTAATGACAAGTAAGGACCCAAAATAGAAATCACAAGTCCTAGTTGCCGATCTCAAAGATTTAAGCGAATTTCAAGGCAACTCACGCAAAGATGATGGAACTTATGCAATCAAGAAATGAGCTATAAAATATAAGTGAGGCAATCAAAGCTCTATTGCACAAGTCGAGATGACACTAACTTATTGCTTCAAGAATGTAAAAGGGCACAAGATTGCTCACTAATTAATACAATTGCACAATCTGAAAAATAATGAACACAAATTAGGGTTTCACCCAATGTAGTGCTGTCGCCACTATTATGTTTTTTTTCTTTTTTGTGACTTTCGCCAACACTAGTATGAGCAAAGTTTTGGAATCCCCAACTCAATGTCACAAGACAAAGGTGATACGATAATTCAAGATTATGCAATATATCAAGTAGAGCAGCCCTAAGCAATATCAAATAGCTAGTCTCAATTGGGATCAAAGTATTCGCAAAGGATGAATTGGTTAACAAAGGTATGTATACTGATATTTTTGGAGTTTTTTGGATTATGGATGTTACTGGACTCAACCAACTCAAAGGAACAAAACTAGAACACGAAATGAAGCAAAACACCCAAATTCAAAGTTTCTAGGGCAACAGATTTGTCGCCTAGATTACAGATTCAAAACGACCGAATTTAGAAGGTTCACTATGGAAAGAATTGAAGCTTATGTCCTCAGCTTTCAATGGAATACAAGAACATGCAATTTGGAGCATGGGTGTGAAAGTTATGACTAAAAACCGAACTTCACAGAATACTCCCAATTTTAGCCCGCGGGACCAATTCCGAATCCGAATCAAATTCGGTTTGATGGATTCCGAATCAGAAAGGACACCCAAAAACGTTTTTGTAGAGGACTCTTCAAGCATTCAGGAAAGTATAAAAACTTCCCAAACGGAGTTCGGACGTGAGAATTATGATCAAAATACCGAACCGATCTGGATTGGAAGTACACTTGCTTCAACAAATTTGATATCCAGATTAAATAGATTTAGCTCCAGAATTAGAGTTCATGCCCAACTAGGTTTTTGTAGAGATCGTTCCCAGGTTTTAGGAAAGTACAAAAACACTAGAATCCGAGCTCGTATGCGAAAGTTATGAACAAAACAAAGTACTGGACAGATTGAAAGAAAAGCTACACGAAGGAAAAACGATCAGCACTCAAAACAAGGACTCTAATGGATCAAAACCTAAGAAAACTCACTGAAATACTAGATTGAATCTAAAGGTTGAATTTTTGTGTGGTAATTTTCAATTTAGGACAGAAAACAAAACTAATCTACGGTATGCAATCTCTCACCGAGAAACTTGGCGCCTCGATACCACCGATGTGAAGTTGTGTCCCGATCTTTCGATGAGAGCGATAACTATCGATTTGTGGAACCGACTTTGACGATCCGACTACAACGCATTTACGACGATGCGCTTTAGCAATCGCTAAACCAACTCGAGTGTTATTGATTTGCTGTGGCACGATCAACCGAACACGAGGTTCAATTCCCTGCAAACAAACCAAGAACAAGTAAGAACAATGGTAAAAGCAATCTGAAATTATAATAAGATTTGAAGGACAAAATAAGTTGGGGTTCTATTGAAGGTCTTGACAAGGTGGTCTGTCCAAAGACAACTCAAGACGCAAAGTTTGCACTTGGCTAAACTAATCAAACAAAACCCCAAAACCCTAGATGGGGTTGCACTGGTTATTTATGAGATAACAAGAGGAGGTGGTCGTTCAAAACCCTAGGAAACCAAATACACCTGATTACAAGGCCCAAGGCCCACTCGACTCGGACCGAAAAGTGACGTGACTTGTTTTGCAGTTTTCGGACAGCTCAGAAGGAATTTGAAGGTGAGACTGGATCCATTGGAAAGAGGGCGACGAAAGCTTTCAATCAAGTACTCATGTGCCTTAACATCCTTCTGGATCAAAAGTTATGGCCATTTTAAGTTGGTGCTGTCACAGAGGCCGAATTGGATTCCGTAACGTGATGGATTTGATCTCTCTTCTTGGCCCGTGGATGATGTGTTGGAGTAGGCACAACCAAATGTGGTCATATCCGTATTAGTGATGTCCTCATCATCCTCCCTTTCTTGAATTTGAGTCGCCTCGACTCATGCTCAGCTTTTAGCTTGACCTCAACAAAAGTATTCTCATGTTCGATCATCCTCCACAAAGCTCAATATTTCTTTCCAGCATATAAAGGCATGTTGAAAGCTTGCACTTGGACGCTTCCTTCCTCGTGAAGGAAAGCCATCCTAGTAGATGTAGATGTTACAGAGGATGCCGTGAAGTGTCGCCAAATTGATATAGCGTTGATCATATCCGTGACGAGCATGGTCTCATCGATACATATGCGCTCTAGCTCATTTCAAGATTCGCTTTGAATCCGTCTCGAGTCGCTTTGAATTTTTCCTCACGATGGGTACCAATTGGCGCTCAGACTGGCTTAAAGAAAAAAAATCACATAATGAAACTGAGTGCCAAACTCCCCGAATGCACTTCATATACGCACTAGCTCATTTTGACATGTGTTTCGACTCCATCCGAGTCGGGGTTAAATATTCCTCATGACGGTTCCCAATTGCCACTTTAGCCTCCATTTGTACAAAAAGTCACATAATGAAAATGAGTGGCAAACACTTAATGGACATTATGTATCCTAACTCATTTCTCGTATGCTTCAAATCATTCCGAGTCGATGTTAAATATTCTCATGACGGACCCAATTGGCACCGTGGCTCCATGCTTACTAAAAATGTCAAATAATGAAATCGAGTAGTCAAACACCAAAATGCACTTCATATATGCCCAACTCATTTCGACTTGCATTTCGACTGGTCCGAGTCGGTGTTAGATATTCTCACGACGTTCCTAATTGCCATTTTAGGCTCCATTCGCATTTAAAAAGTCATATAATGAAAATGACTACCAAACACTCAATGGACTTCATATGTGCACTAGCTCATTTCAAAGCAGCTTTCAAATTCGTCCAATGGGTGTTAAACATTCTCACGATACTCACAATTTGAATCAGACTTCATGCGCATAAAAAATTCACATAGTTAAACCGAAAGCGACACCACTAATGAACTTGATATGCGCCTAGCTCATTTTGGCAAGCATTTCGACTACATCCGAAGTCGGTGTTAAACATTCTCGTGATGGTTCCCAATTGCCACCGCCCATTCCTACAAAAAAGTCATATATTGAGAATGAGTTCCAAACACTCCGAATGGACTTCAGATGCCCTAGCTCATTTCTCGCATGCTTTGAATCTGTCCTAGTCGGGGTTAAATCTTCCACATGACGGATCCCAATTGCACTGTATGCTCCATGCATACGAAAAAAAGTCACATAATGAAACTGAGTATCAAACACCCTAAATGCACTTCATATGCGCCCTAGATCATTTTGGCATATGTTTTGAATATTTCCAAGTTGGTGCTAATCATTCCTCACGACGGTACCAATTGACTCCATTCGCATAAAAACCAACAAATGAAAACGAGTGCCAAACACCCGAATGGACCTCATATGCATTTTGGCATGCATTTTGACTCACGGAGTCGGTGTTAAAATTCCTAATGACGGGTCTCAATTGGCACTCTAGACTCCATACGTACGAAAAAAGTCAAATAATGAAACTGAGTGCCAAACACCCCGAATGGGATTCATATGCGCTTAGCTCATTTCAGCATTCATTTCGAATCCGTTTGAGTTGGTGTTAAATATTTTTCACGACGAGCCCAAATTAGCACAAGAGACTTTGCTTACTTAAAAAGCCACATAACGAAATCGATCGCCAAACACCCCAATGGACTTCATATGTGTCCTATCTCATTTGGGCACACAATTCAAATCTGTCCGAAGTCGGTGTTAAATATTCCTAACGACGGCTCCCAAATACCATTGTGAGCCTATGCGCATTTAAAAAGTCACATAATGAAACTGAAAGCAAACAACCCGAATGGACTTCATATGTTGCCTAGCTCATTTCTGCATGCATTTTGATCCGCTTGAGTTGGGGTAAAATATTCCTCACAACAGTCATAATCGCATCGAGACTCCATGCCTACGAAAAAGTCACACAATGAAACTGAAAGCAAACACCTAATAGGATTGATATGTGCTTAACTCATTTCGCATGCGCTTTGAATCCGTCCGAGGTGGTGTTAAATATTTCTCACGACGGTCCCAATTGGCATAGTAGACTATGCTTACGAAAAAGTCACATAATGAAACTGAAAGTGCCAAACACCGATTGGACATCATACGCCCTAGCTCATTCTGCATGCGTTTGGAATCCGCCTGAGTTGACGTGAAATATTCCTCACAACGGGTCACAACTGGCACTATAGACTCCATGCGTATGAAAAAAAATCACATAATAAAACTGAGTGCCATACACCCCGAGTGGGATTTATATGCGCCTAGCTCCTTTTGGCTTGTGTTTCGAATCCGTCCGAGTCGGTGTTAAATATTTCTCACAACGGGTCCCCATTGGCATAGCACACTGTGCGTACGAAAAAAATTCACATAATGAAACTTGCCAAACACCCCGAATGGACTTCATAAGCGCTTCTAGCTCATTTTGGCATGCTTCAAACTGGCTCGAGTCGGTGTTAAACATTCATCACGACGGTTCCCAAATGCCACTTTGGGCTCTATGCGTACGAAAAAAGTCACATAATGAAACTGAGTGCCAAACAACCCGATTTTAGTTTATATGTGCCCTAGCTAATTTCTACATGTGTTTCGAATCTGTCTGAGTCGGGGTTAAATATTCCTCACAATGCGTCACAATTGGCACTGTAGACTCAATGCATAAGAAAAAAGTCATATAATGAAACTGAGTGCCAAACACCCTAATAGGATTCATATGCGCTTAGCTAATTTCAGCGCATGCTTTGAATCCATCGAGGTGGTGTAAAATATTTCTCCACACGGGTCCCAATTGGCACTTAAATATTTTTTACGATGGTTCCCAATCAGCACAGTAGACTATTCTTATGAATCAAAGTCACATAACGAACCGAGTGCCAAACACCCCAAATGGACTTCATATGTGCCTATGCTCATTTCGCACCCTCATCTAGGTTTGGGTTTTGTTTGATTAGTTTAGCCAAGTGCTAACTTTGAGTCTTCGAGTTAGCCGATAGCCACCTTGTCAAGATCTTCAATAGAACCCCACCTAATTTTTGCCTTCTAATATATTCGCTATTTCGATTGCTTTACTATTATTTTGCTTGTTCTTCTGCTGTTTGCGTGATTTGAACTCGTGTTCGTGCTGATCGCCAACGCCAAGATCAATTACCGGAGTTGGTTTAGCGATTGCTAAGGCGATCGTCGTTGTAATGCTATAGTCGGATCGCCAAAGTCGGGCTTCCACCAAATCCAAGTTATTGCTTTATCGAAAGATCGGACACAACCTTACATCGTGGTATCGAGCACATACCTTTGGGAACCAATTCATCTTTTGCGAATACTTTAATACCAATTGAGACTAGCTATTTGATATTGCTTGGGGTTGCTCTACTTGATACATTGCATAATCTTGAATTATCATATCATACTATCTTGTGATATCGAGTTAGGGATTCAAATCTTTGCTCATACTAGTGTTACCGTAAAGTCACCAAAAGAAAGAAAAAAGAAAGAAAGAGCCAAAAGGTCAAGAAAAGAAAAAGAAAAAAAGAAAAGAAAACAGAATAGTGGCCAGCAGCACTATATTGAGCAAAACCCTAATTTGTGTTCATTATTTTCATATTGTACAATTGTATTAATTATTAAGTAATCTTGTGCCCTCTTTACATTCTTGAAATAATAAGCTAGTGTCTCTATGACTTGTGCAATATAGCTTTTGGTGCCTCACTTATATTTTATAGCTCATTCCTTGATTGCATAAGTACCATTATGTTTATGTGTGATGCCTTGAAATTCGCTTATATCCTTGTGATCGGCAATTAGGATTTGTGAATTCTAGTTTGATCATTACTTATCATTACATTAACTTGAATTATCAGATTGCATAGGAAATAAATATAGCCTACCTAGCCCACATATTCTACCTCGTACTTTTGTTCTGCTTTGGCAATCGCTTATCCAAGCTTCGAGAACTTTTGACACCGCCAACTACCGACAACTCCTGCAATACGGTAAGAACTTGTAAGAGCTTTGGTTAAGGTGTGAGAGTTGAGCGACTTTTCAAAGACCTCCTACATATCCTTGTGATTTGTTTCTTTTCTTCACTAAGAATGGCAGGTTTGCAATGTCATAGTGCTTGGGCCAACAGCATCCTAGGAGAAGAGATAGTTCACACTCTGAGATATGAAGAACATACGAGCACAGCTTCATCGCCACGGGAGGTACGGACATAGCACACGTACCAAAAAGTAAGTTCACTGTACCCATTTTTAGTGGCAAATATGATCCTGAAGGTTATTTGATGTGAGATTGTGTCCCGATCTTTTGATGAGAGCGATAACTATCGATTTGGTGGAACCGACTTTGATGATCCGACTACAACGCATTTATGACGCATGCGCCTTTAGCAATCGCTAAACCAACTCGAGTGTTATTGATCTTGCCGTGGCACGATCAACCTGAACACGAGGTTCAATTCCTGCAAGCAACCGAAGACCAAAAAAGAACAATAGTAAAAGCAATCTAAAATTGCAAATAAGAATGGAAGGCAAAATCAAGGTGGGGTTCTATTGAGGATCTTGACAAGGTGGCTGTCCAGCACAACTTGAAGAAACAAAGTTTGCACTTGGCTAAACTAATCAAATAAAACCCAAACCCTAGTGGAGGGTGCAGCTGGCTATTTATGAGATATGAGGAGGAGGAGGTCATCCAAACCCTAGGGAGACCGAAAACAACTCGATTACAAGGCCTAAGGCCCACTTTGACAAGGATCGAAAAGTAACGTGATTTGTTTTGCAGCTTCCTGACAGCTCAGATGAAATTTGAAGGTGAGACTGGATCCATTGGAAAGAGGGCAACGAAATCTTTCAATCAAGTACTCATGTACCCTGATAACCCTTTTGGATCAAAAGTTATGGCCATTTTAATTTGGTGCTGTCAGGAAGGCCGAATCCGAGTGGAACTGGTGCTCATGACGATCTAGTTTCATGCTTGGCGTTTTGAGGTTCTTCTCCTTGGTTCCTAAGGACAATAAGATCATCACAATGATTAAATAGCATTCTATTCTGGGAATCTCTTGTATAAAAACTTAGGAACTTATTCACCTGATAATTAAGTCGACGTGCTCGAACACGAGTAATTGGTCCTTGTAATACGGGTTCAGATTGTTGTGTATGAGATGAGTGACTAGGCGTGATTGTGTCAATAGAAATGATGTCCTCATCATTATCTTAATTGGGAATTAGCTTAGAACAATCATTTGATAAACATGTAATTGCTGAGCATCATAAGGTTAGCGTTGTTACTAGTGGATTTACTGATTATGCTGTATACACTTTTTTGTTGCTTGTTTCTTCTATAGCTTGTTCAAAACCGAGGATGGTTTTCCTTCAAGGATGTGAGGAAGCATCTAAGAGTGCTAGCATTCATCATGCCTTTATATCTTGGAAAGAAGTGTTGAGCTATGTAGATGATTATCAAGACGAGATAAAAGGTGAGCTTGAGTCGAGGACGACTCAAATTCAAGAAGGGGAGGATGATGAAGACGTCACTACTATGGATACGATCACACCTCTTTGTACCAACTCCAACACGTCATCCAGGGGAAAAGAAGAGAGATATAAAATCTATCACGTTTAGGAATCCAATTCGGCCTCCGGATACCAACCTAAAGTAAAACAAGCATAACTTTTGCATACGGTGTCCGATTGGAGAGTTCTTATAATTGATTGAAATCTTACAACGATACCTTTCCAATGGGTCTAGTTGTAGCTCCAAATTCAACATGGATCAGTCGTAATCATCAAAACAATACACTATAACACTATTTTGGCTATTTCGCCTTGTAAACGCAGCGAGCCTAAGCCAAAGTTGAGTGCGCCTTTGCTGCACACAACCCTAGGACGATTCTCTCACGTCCCTCCCTCTTATATATTCAATAGCCGCCGCCTTACACACTTTGGTTTTGTTTGATTAGTTTAGCCAAGTGCAAACTTTGCATCTTCGAGTTGTGTTGGACAGCCACCTTGTGAAGATCTTCAATAAAACCAAACCCTGCTTTTTGCCTTCATTCATATTCACAGCTTCAGATTGCTTTTACTATTGTTCTAGCTTGTTCTTCTGTTGTTTGCAAGAAGTGAACTCGCTCAGTTGATCGTGCAACGGCAAGATCAATAACCCTACGGCTGGTTTAGCGATTGCTAAGGCGCATCATTGTCATACGCTAGTCGAATCACAAAGTCAATTCCACCAAATCAAAGTTATCGCTTTCATCAAAAGATCGACACAACCTTACATCTGCTCCCAAAAGCCACTTAGGCTCTATGCAAAAGAAAAAAGTCACATAATGAAACTGAGTGCCAAACAACCCAAATTAACTTCACATGCGAGGTAGCTCATTTCTGCATGCGTTTTCAATCCATCCGAAGTCGGGTTAAATATTCCCACAATGGTCACAATTGGCAATCAGAGACTCCATGTGTACGAAAAAAATAACATAGCAAAACTGAGTGCCAAACACCCAGAATGGGATTGATATGCGCCTAGCTCATTTCGGCATGCATTTCGAATCTGTCCTAGGCGGTGTTAAAAATTCCTCATGACGGGTCCCAATTGGCACAGTAGACTATGCTTACAAAAAAAAGTAACACAATGAAACAGAGTGCCAAACAACCAGAATGGATTTCATATGCGCCCTAGCTCATTTCTGCATGTGTTTTAAATTCATCTGAGTTGGGGTTAAATATTCCTTACAATGGGTCACAATTGGTACTGTAAACTTAATGCGTTCGAAATAAAGTCACATAATGAAACTGAGTGCCAAACACCCCAAATGGGATTCATATGCACCTAGCTCATTTCAGCTTGCATTTCGAATACGTCTGAGGTGATGTTAAATATTTCCCCTGACGGTCCGAATTGGCACTTAAATATTTTTTACTACGGTTCCCAATTAGCAGAGTAGACTATACATACGAAATAAAGTCACATAATAACATTGAGTGCCAAATACCCCGAATGGATTTCATATGCGCCCTAGCACATTTCGGAATGCGTTTTGAATACGTCTGAGTCGGGGTCAAATATTCCTCACAACGGGTCACAATTTACACTTAGACTCCATGCATACAAAAAAAGGCACATAATGAAACTGAGTGCCAAACACCCCGAATGGGATTCAAATTCACCAAGCTCATTTCGGCATGCATTTTGAATCCATCCGAGTCGATGTTAAATATTTCTTACGACGGGTCTCAATTGGCACAGTAGACTATGCGTACAAAAAAAAGTGACAAAATGGAACTAAGTGCCAAATACCCCAAATGGACTTCATATGCGCGCTAGCTCATTTTGGCATGCGTTTCAAAACCATCCGAGTCGGTGTTAAACATTCTCACGACGGTTCCCAAATGCCACTACCGCCTGTATGCATTTTAAAAAGTCACATAATGAAACTGAGTACAAATCACCCCGATGGACATCATATGCGCCTAGCTCATTTCTCAGATGCTAAATATTCCTCATAACTAGTCACAATTGGCAATCAGAGACTTCATGCGGATGAAAAAGTCACATAATGAAACCGCCGACCCGAATATGCAAATCCGCATCTGCCTCGTATTCTCAGACTAGTCCAAGATCATGCTAGTGCACACAGGCTGTAAGGCGACGAGGCACGATCCTTACAGCTGGATGAAGATCCAACGGTCAACAAAGCTTGCGACCCTGATGGCGGCATGGTGGCGAAGTCTTCACCGGACTTGGGGATGATGACCACGGCGACGACGCTCTGGGGTGACTCCGATGACGCTTCTTCCTCGTTTGACGCGGCTGGGTGAGGGCGACACTCCGGTGACCTTGGAGGCGGCGGACAAAGACTAACGGCGCCGGAATGAGGCAATTACTCACGCGGCTCCAAGCACAACTATGGCGAGCTTTTGTGGGTGAACGATGCTGGCTCGAGATGTGCGTGTTAGGGCTACTGATGCGTCTCGACGGCGCGACCGCCGATGATCGTGACCGCGACCGCAAAGAAGGGGAAGGATCGTAAATGGGTTGAGGCCCCAAGTCGTGCTCGCTCGAAGGAGGGAGCGCCAGAGGTGCACACCGAGGGAGAAGAACAATCGGATGGGAGACACAACGATTATACTGGTTTGAGCCCCCTAGATCGGGTAATAACTCTACTCCAGTCTTGCCCGTAGGCGAAAGGTGACTAAAAGCTCCTCGGGGGAGAACAAAGGGGGAACTCGACCTCGGGGTCGTCCAAAAGTGGCGACCGAGGGAGCTCGACGGATGGTACGATGTACAAGTGCGCTCATAGATATGTCTCAGCATCCCCTTGGGTTTGTGCCAGGTTGTTCGCGCTTTTTCCTCTCCCCTGACAAGGGCAATCTGGCACTTTTATAGGCCCCTGCACGATCTCGAGGCCGATGTCGTGGTCAGCTCCCATGTAGGGGAACTGACAGGAGTTGCTAGGAGCAGTTGACACTAGTTCCCACGTAGGGGATTTGACGGGAGCAGACGACCCTAGTTCCCACGCAGGGGAGAAAGGTCGTATATATATATATATAAAAGAGATTACTACACGAGAGGCCAGATCGAGGCCACTGAGGTCGGAGAGGTCACGGGAGTCATCACGAGCTCGAGAAAACTCCGCCCGAGCTCAGGAACCATCCCCCGAGCTTGGGGAGACCCCTGCCCGAGCTCGTGAACAGTCCTCCGAGCTCGGGGGGACGGCCTAAAGCCCCCGGGGGGCCCGGACAAATGTCAGGATGACCGATCCCCGACAACCAGCCCCCGAGGCTCAAGAGACGGTCTGAGGCCCTAGGCGTTCTTGAGTCTGAAGTCTTCGAGGAGGGATCGCCCTCTTGGTTGAGCTCTGAACCTCGAGCTCCTTTCTCGGGCCTGGGAGACCCCATGATGCTGATATGGTTACTTCTAAACACTCGAGCTTTAATGCCTTCTCTTCAAATTGACTTGATGTCGTTTGGGACGCCCGGGCTTCTCAGCCACAAGGGGACGAAGGGGGCCCGGAAGTGCTCGGGCCTCGTGAGCAGGGAAGTCGGGGGGATGGTTGGCGGACGTAAAAAATTCGTGTCCGCATGAGGGTTTTGAAGGGGGATGGTTGCCGCTCACCGGTCGCAGTGCACAATTTCTAAGGCGACAGAATGCCTGCAATGAGGCGCCTTTAAAACCGGGAGACGCCACCCATTGAGACCTTTCTTCCTCAGTGCTTGCATTCTCTGCCCTTTCTTCTCTGCCCCTTACGCCGACGCATCTTCTTTTCGCCTTCGATCCCGTCCTCCTCTCCGGCTCCATGGCGAAGTTTGGGAAGAGCACTCTCACCGCGGACCGGATGAAGGATTTGTAGACCCTGGGGCTGCAGGACCGATTCACCTGGTGGCTCCCAGCCGAGGAGAACGTGGCACAGCCCCGGGACGACGAGGTCATGAGCACGGAGCAGTACATGCTCTTCGGGCTGCGGACCCAGGAGAGCGACTTCTTGGTTGCGGTCCTTGCGCAGTGAGAGATCGAGCTCGTGAACTGGTACCAAACTCTTTCCTTCATCTCTCTATCTTCGCGCAACTTTGCGAGGGGTTCCTGGGCATCCTTCCCACTCCCTCTTTGTTTTTCCATTTCTACTCCATGTCCCGCACCGCGAAGGACCCCGTCGTCGGGTGTCTTTATTTCCTACATGGGGACTTCCTGCACCTTTCTTCCGCATCCCGACCCCGTGACTCGCCGCCATGGTCGGAGAAATGGTTTTATTTGAAGAAAGGCGAGGGAGCGCCTCAGCACTGCACACACAAGGCCGACGGCAAGCGGAGACCTCAAGCTCGAAGATTCGGTAGCCGACCAGGCGGCTTCTACCTTCATCCACATCTGCGCTTCGCGCGAACTAAAGGGGCGGTGCAATGCATTTACTACCATCGAGCTGTGTTCTCTTCAAAGAGGTTACACCCCTTCTTCGAGATCATCCGGGAGCAAGATGCCACCCGGGAAGGCCATGAAGGTAAGCCTAGTTTGACCCCAAGCTCCTTCTGGTCCGGTCGAGTTTACTTGTTCTCAGTTGTCTTCTTTCGACATCCCGCAGCACCGAAGGCATCCTGGATTACTGCGAGGATGCAGGAGATCTTTGGGAAGGTCGCCACCGCTTACGACCTCGACGACGACGTCCCCAGGAATATCTTGAGGCGGAACAGCGAGGTAACGCATCTCGCCTTGTTTATGGCCCCGAGAGCTCTGCTCGGTGCCGACAGTGATGGGCTCGCAGGGGACCAAGGAGCCTCGGGAGACGACTGCCGGATGTCGCCGCCCCGCGGCCGAGCAAGGGCTAGAAGGGGAGCAAGAGGCGGCCCCGATGCCCCGGCAGGTCGCTAAGAAGCCCCACGTCGAGTGGGCTAATTGGGCCGTGGTAAGTCGAACGCCTGGCCTGGAGCACTCAAGCCCAGGCTCGCCTCCCTGATGTTTGCCTTTGGCCCCTTTACTGATTTTTAACTTTCGCAAAGAATAGAAGCGCACGCCGCCGCCCCTGGATCCGTAGCCGGTAACGGTCCCCGCGCTAAGCACTGACGAAGGAGCCTTCCCGCGCTGCTGCGGAGACGCCGCGCTGTGCACGGCCTTCTTTACTCTCCGTCACTCTGTCCTAACGTGGTGCTCGAGCGTCCGAGGGGCACTGACCTTGCTTGCGGCCCAGGCCGAGGAGGAGGAGGATGAGGACGAGGACGGCTACCATGCAATGGTCGCGCGAAGCCACTCGCCACGCCCTGGGAAGACGACGCGCGAGGAGGTGCGGCCGAGGACGCACCGGGAGCCCCCGAGCTAGACGCAAGCCTTGGGGGCCCCACCGCGGTGAGTGAGGTCGAGCCTACGCAGGCCGAGGGCCACCAAGGAGCCCCGAGCCGGGAGGCCACCTGGTGGTTCCACTACGGCGAGCGAAGTCGAGCCTATGCAGGCTGAGGGCAACCAAGGAGCCCCGAGCCGAGGCCGCCTGTGGTTCCGCTACACCGGGCGAGGTCGAGGCCGGGCAAGCTGCCATCGTGGACCGGACGCCACGGCCGGCGGGGATCAGCCGAGGCGCTGAGAGCGCCGGTGCTGCTGTGGCGACGGAGACCGCCGGGGACGAGGCTTTCATGGTTCTGCCCCGAGGTCCTGATGGCGCCATCGACCTGCAGGTGTTGGACGATCGGCTGGTGGCGGTAGGCGTTCTTGTCTTCCCATTTTTTCGATCCCCCCTTTTTTTTCTTGGGTTTGTGGTGACAATTCCTTCGTTCCTGCAGGGGTTGCGACTGATCTCCCGAGGGTTCGGTCGCGCGCGGCATCGCAGTTAGCCTTCGGCCCTCCGATGCGATCAAAGCCAACCAGAGGGACCCGTCGAGCTTGAGGCCGACGCAGCGCGCCGACGAGAGGAAGTCGAGCGCCTGAAGGAGGCCCAAGCTCTCTAGCTCACGCGGGCTATCGTGGCCGATCGAGAGCGCGGGGCTCGAGAGGTCGAGCGGGAGCTGAACCTTGAGAGGGACATCCATGCCGCAACACTCTTGAAAGCCGTCGAGGAGGAGCGAAAGAAGACGGAGGAGGCCCTCGAACGCGTTCGGCAGAAGGCGTAGAGAGTCCTTGACGAGAACCACGCGAGCGCGTTGGAACGCGCTGCCTTGAGCTCGAGCTCGATGCTCGCCAAGGCGTGGTCTACGCGCAAGAGGCGCAGGAGCTTCGGGAGTGCCTCGAGGTCTCGTTCATGGCCTGCGAGGAAAGCTACGGGATCGCGTCGTCCGTGCTCGAGGACTTCGCGATCGCGCAAAAGGAGGCGGAGGGGCTCCAAGTGCGACTGGCGGACCTGCCGACCGCGCTTGTAGACGCAGAGGCCACGCGTGAGGAGGCGGCAGGCCTTCAGGCGTGGCTCGAAGAACTCTCTACTGCACCGGGGAAGGCCTCCACTGAGCTGAGGCAGAGGTGGCCGAGCTCAAGGCCAGGGCGATCGGGGCCGAGGCGAAGGCGACCGCGCTCGAGGAGAGGGCAGCCGGGCTGGAGAAGAGGGTGACCGAGGCTGAAACGAGGGCTACTGGAGCCGAGGCGCGGGCGGTCAGGGCGGACACGAAGGCATTCGCGGCTAAGATTGCGCTTTTAGATGACTTAGCTTGTTTTTTGCCCCTCACCGCCTCAGAGGCTTTCTTAGCCCGCTCAGAGAAGAGTCCGAGCGACGCCGACTTGGACACATGGAGCGATATAGCCGAGGGGCCTCGTCAGTGAGCCATTGCCTTCACCCAAACTATTCGTTAGTTTGATCGAGCTCGAGATACTCGAGGTCGCTAACTAAGGCCTACCGAGCCCGAAATGCTCAGTTCTGGTGCGACTCGGATTGGTCTACCGATAGCCCGGCTTAGGCCGTGTTTGGGCCACGGTCCACCACGAGCTCGGAATGCCCAAGCTCTGGGGCCCTCGAGGGCTGCTTCTAGCGTTTTAAATTTGAACCAAGCCTACGTGGCGATGGGGGGGTACAATGGCTTATCGCGACCGGAAACGCCACGTGGTGAATCGAAATTACGACCGAGCCTAGAATGCGTCCGCTGGGCGCCGATCGAGAACATTCTCCGTTGGCAAGACGAGGAATGGCCGCCTATCCCGATAATGATCGACTTCATCGTGGTCGTGGCATCCCCGAGACGAACCTAGAGAACGCGACCGGGCGCCGCGAGAAGCACTCAAAATATATGCAAGAAAAGCTAATGCACAGCGCCGAGGTCGGGAGCCACTTTATGTGACCTCCGTCCAACTCACGACAGAGGGAGCCCTGATGCGATGAGAATCGGCTTCTAGTAGTAGCATCGACCTCATGGAGGCAGTCCTTATTGTCACGCCGCGAGATCTCGTTGCCCGAGGCGCAAGTTTTAATGGAAAGGGAGGTAGACCTTACCTGTACCTTTCATGTCGAGCCGAATGACCTCGGGAACACACGAGGTCAGGGTTGACGAAGGCCGGCCGAGCCCGAAGTGCTCGGCTAGGACATGACTTGACAGCCGACTGAATCGCCAGCTCTGACCAAGTCCGCCTCGTCCAGCAGGTGCCGAGCTCAGATCGCCGAGCTTAGGGCTCCATCAGAGGGCAGTTTCAGATCTTCAAACCCGGCCTACATGGCCACAGGGGTATAGTCGGCTTATCGCGGCGGGCGACTTATCGCGACTGGGAACATCCCCGGTGGTGAATTTGGAAACTTCGACCTATGAGCTCGATCGATCGTGCTCGGGCGCCTCCGAGAAACGCTCGGTTGGCAAGACGGGAATGGCCAGCTTACCCCGATAACGATCGACTTACTGTGGCCTGGGCATCCCGAGGTGAACCCAGAGAACGCGACCTTAGGCGCTGCAAAAAACGCGCAAAATATATACAAGTAAAGCTAATGCACAGGCGCCTCGAGGTCGGGGAGCCGCTTTGTGTGACCTCTGGTCCAAACCTACGACAGGAGGGAGCCCTGATGCGATGAGAATCGGCTTATAGTAGTAGCATCGACCTCCTGTAGGCAGTCCTTATGGTCACGCCGCGAGATCTCATTGCCCGAGGTGCATGTTTTAATGGAAAGTAACGTAGATCTTACCTGTACCTTTCAGGTCGAGCCGGATGACCTCGGGAACACTCCAGGTCAGGCTTGACGAAGGTCGGCCGAGCCTGGAAGTGCTCAGGCTAGGGCACGACTTGGAAAGGCTGACTGAATCGCCAGCTCGCCCAGTTTAGGCCTCGTCCACCGCGAGCTCGAATGCTCGAGGTCGTGGTTTCGCGAGGGCGCTTTGTAAATTCAACGCCGGCCTACTTGGCCACGGGGTATAGTCGGCTTATCGCGCGCGCGCTTATCGCGATCGGGAACGCCCCGTGGTGAATTTGAAATCGCGACTCGAGCCTGGATCGATCGCTCGGCGCTCGAGAACGCTCGCTTGGCAAGACGGGAATGGCCGGCTTACCCCGATAACGATCGATTTACTGCGGCCGGGGCATCCCGAGGCGAACCTAGAGAACGCGACCTTAGGCGCTGCAAAAAACGCGCAAAATATATACAAGAAAAGCTAATGCACAGGCGCCTCGAGGTCGGGGAGCCTCTCTGTGTGACCTCTGGTCCGAACCTACGACAGGAGGGAGCCCTGATGCGATGAGAAACGTCTTATAGTAGTAGCATCGACCTCCTAGTGGCAGTCCTTGTGGTCACGCTGCGAGATCTCGTTTCCCGAGGCGCAAGTTTTAATGGAAAGGGAGGTAGACCTTACCTGAACCTTTCAGGTCGAGCCGGATGACCTCGGGAACACTCGAGGTCAGGCTTGACGAAGGTCGATCGAGCCCGAAGTACTCGTGCAAGGGCACGACTTGGACCAACCACTGAATCGCCAGTTCGACCAGTCCGCCTCGGTCCATCCGGTGAGCTCAGGAATGCTTGAGCTTGGGGCTCCCTCAGAGGGCGATTTAAAAAATTCAAACCCGGCCTACTTGGACACGGGGGTATAGTCGGCTTATCGCGACTACGAACGTCCCCGGTGGTGAATTTGGAAACTGCGACTCGAGCTCGACTACATCGTGCCTGTGGCGCTCGAGAATGTTTCTCGTTGGCAAGACGGGAATGGTCGCTTACCCGATAACGATCGACTTATCGCGTCGGGCATCCCGAGGCGAACCTAGAGAACGCGACCTTAGGCGCTGCAAAAAAGAACACGCAGAATACGCCTCGAGGTCGAGGAACTCGCCGTGTGATCTTATCGTTGCCCTTATGGTCATGCCGCGAGGTCGCGTCGCTCGAGACGTTTTATGATAGGAAAAAAGAAAGCTTTCTGCCGAAAGAAAAACAGATAGTGCCTTGGGCCCGAGGTCTTTAGGACGGCGCGGTCTTCAGCGGAAGAACCTGAAACTTGGGGCCGTGCCCTAATGTCACGTCCCCTCGAGAGACCGAGAAAGGTCAGTACCGGTGATAAAGGAGAATTTTTATCATGGGCCCATACCTAGATTGGTCCGAAGCATGGTGACATAAGATCTGAGGACCCGGGCGCCCCCGAGGCGAGGGCGGTCCCGGGCTCGTACCCCTACGACGGTGGGAATGGTCGGCTTACCGCGATGAGAATTGGCTTACTACGTACTTCGTCACCCGGAGGTGAGTTACGAGCCCGTTTACCGTAGCTCGAGTGAGGGGCACTCGGGCCGAGGTTCCTGCGTGTCGAGGTCGAGGGAGTGTTTGCGTGTGATGCTAGGATGGACTTAGCCACAGGAGGGAGGTCGGCTTACCGTGATGAGAATCGGCCATCATGGTTCGATCCGCGCCGGCCCTTCGCATCACGACCTTTGACACGCTTTCGCCGAGACGCGAAGAAACTTTGTGAGGAAAAGAAAGATGATAAAGCAGAACATTTTATTGTAAGGAAGAAACTAGGCCGGGCCCCTTAGCTCGAAGCCCTTACCAGCGATGGTCCCGAGCTCGCACTCGCGACGGGGATGGTCACCATCGTGATGAGAATCGGCTAACTGGGCATCCAACACCGGAGGCGAACCACGGTACCGTGATGCTAGCTCGAGTGGGGGGCCTAAGTGCCGAGACTCGAGTGCCTCGAGACCGGTGAACCCATGGGCGTGATCGCCGAGGATCCTCGCCAGAGTTGACGGGGGTAGTTGACCCTAGTTCCACGCAGGGGAACTGACAGGATTTGCTGGGAGCAGTTGACCCTAGTTCCTAAGTAGGGGATTTGACGGGAGTAGGCGACCCCAGTTTCCACGCAGGGGAGAAAGGTCATATATACATAAAAAAGAGATTACTACACCGAGGTCGGGTCGAGGCCACCGAGGTCTGAGAGGTTATGAGTCATCACGAGCGCGAGAAAACTCCGCCGAAGCCGTAACCATCCCCGAGCTCGGAGACCCGCCCGAGCTCGTGAACACCCTCCGAGCTCTGGGATGGCCTAAAGCCACGGGAGGGCCCTGACACGTGTCGATGACCGATCTCGACAAGGACACAGGGGTGGTGGCAAAACATTAAATAGGACCTTGGCTTCCGTAGGGCGCGAAACGAATTCGAGTCTCACGGATACGGCGTGTCGGACCATATTATGAGAATCGACCTTCAGGTATTCTCGTGCTACCCAGATCACACTAGCACACACTTTTTACAGGTTGAACATCATGCACTTACAATGATACAATATTAAATAGTGCAAACCTTTATATAAACTGAATTGTACGACCTTATGGTCTGCTTACATAAGATCAACCACACAGGGCTTACATTATCAGAGTAACAAAAGATAACAGCGAAAAGCAATAAACTTCGTGGAGTCCCATCAACTTGCCACAGGCAACTGACTGGGCTTGCCCCCTAATTGTTCGGCTCTTCGATGTACTCCTCCTCCCATGCTGGCATCTCCACTGATGTTGGGTTGATAGACAAAGAGGGGTGAGTACTCAAGGTAATCAACAAGTAATGCACAGAATGCAGTACTATTACTATATGCAAGACTTAATCCAAAGAATTGGCTTACTTGGTTCATTTGCATCAAACACCATTTTTAAACCCGTATCTTACTTATATTAAAAGCGTGAAACAGCTTAATAATAGTACTAAGTTCTTTAAATGCTTTTCTCCACATACTTGGCACACAAACTTAATTAGATTATTCTTGACATCGCACACACCACCATTTCCACATTTTATTTTTGAAGATCTAACCCTTGATCAGAATCCCGAGCAACGCCCAATACCGCTGACACGCTATTCAATAGATTTGACACTCGCAGAGGTTGTACACTTTACCCACAAGATACACCGCCACCACATAGGTGATTGCCCGCAACAAAGCCTTCAGAACCTCTATATATCTTAACCAATGAACCTCTCCTGTATTGCCTTCGCTATCACTCCCCTCACAGAGCCAAGTATAGAATGTGCTAACACCGCTGGATGGGCACCAAGCCGTAGCATAGGTACGCTCCCACACAATCACACCCCGAGGTTTCAGAGGAAAGATAATAGAACCCTAATCAACTAGGTCTGTCCCATATCATACATGTGGTTGTACGGATGACTCAGTTCAAAGAATTGCAAGGTGAAGTCCTTAGTGACCAAGGCAAGACTTTCATCACTCAACAAAGGGCACACGCACTCACAATACTCATCAACCATTGCCACACAGGCCCACCTGGCACAAAGCCTCCTGCCACTTGCCCTAGTCTAAATCATTTTCCCACCCAGTTGATTATTGTGCAACACATGCCAATAATAACTTAACATCTGCATGTAACCACACAAGTTTTCGTACTTCGATCTCATCACATGGCATCACCACACCATTTTTAAAATACATTCAATATTTCATTAGTTAGTACTGAGGCATTCTTTTGAAAGATCATACATGACCAGTTGCAAGGCTAAGCATTTAATCAAGGTCTAGCCTCCCGTGTTGGCATCATATTATATCCAACAAATATGATTAATTTTAGGGTGACAAAAATTTTAGGGCATATAAATGATAATTTCAAGGTGGCAATAACAATATGGGTTGATTAGCTACATTACCCAAATTAATTTAAATCCATTTTTAATTAACTTAGCATGCATAATTTCAAGCAAAATATATTTTAAAAACCGGGATCAAAATGGTCAAAGCATCACTTGCCTTCGAAGAGTTGCCGGTCGAAGTTCAAGCATGATCTTGAGCAACGAACTCTTCCTAAACTTCCCTAAATTTGCGCTCACGTAAAAATTATATATGCAATAAATAACCAAAATAGTAGACTATATAACTTAAAAAATTCAAATAAAATGCACCATTAAAAAGAGCAAAATTTTACAAATTTTTAGAGACTAGAATCACCTCAATCAGAGTTCAAATGCAAAAGTTATAACCTTTCAAAGTTTTAAATAAAATATAAATTAGAAAATAGAAAATCTTGAATTAATTTATTTATTTTTCTATTGAAAACTCGATTTATTGCGTCCAAGATTACATCACCGACATGTGGCGCTCGGTGCCGCCATCGTCGCTTCTGGCCCATGGACCGAGTCCATGGTTCATTTAGTCCACGGTGGACTCTGGCCCACGTAATAGTGCGCTTTGGCTCTCACCGCTTGACGCCAAGATCGACGCCATCACGATGTCACCCGACTAGCCTCAGATTCGTGCACAAACACGCGTCAAGATCTCGAGCAATCCTGGGCCGACGGCCGATTCACCCACGTGGCGCAATCATGACCGCCAAAGAAAATCAATCGCCGATCTCCCGCCACCCGAAATGCTTCAATTCCACGTGACACGCGCCACGCATCCGATGGCGCCACAAATCCAACGGCCACGCGACGCACCGACTTCGGTGACGCCGGCTGCTTGAAATCCTCCGCTGCTCGCTTGAAATCAACGATCGAGATTCGGCCGTTTCTCTAACACGCACACGCATCGCAAGACGCTGACGGTGAGGGCGCAGCGTTATCCGTGCCGCACGATCAAATCTGAACGGCGCGGATTCACGCGACACAACTCAAACCCTCGATCACCATACAGATCCAATCCAATGGCCCATGGTACCCGAGCGGTTTACTGTTCACCCTAGCGACGTGGCACTATGTCACGCGTTCAAAAACGATCCAACGGCTCAAATCTAATCTAAACCGCTCGTATCAGATCTAACGGCTACAACTTAAGCCAAATTAGCACAGGATTTGGGGCTACGTGGACTCACCGGAGCGGCACAATGCAGATCGAACGGTCGACGAGGTTTGGCGAGGTCGCGGCGGTACAAAAGAAAAGGCTGCCAGCGCTGAGGAAGACGACGCGTTCGGTGACGCTAGAGGGCGACTCCGACGAGAAGAACTGACGGGATCAACGCGGCTCACTTCGGTGAACTCAAAACGTGGTCGGAGCACGGCGGAAAGGCTCGAACGACGGCGGGGCGAAGCAAAAATGACGGCGGCGCGTAGGAGCAACTACGGCGAGCTAGCACGGGGTCTCTGGAGCGTCTCGGCGAGCGTGAAAGGAGTCAAAATGAGTGGCTTGAAGTCCTCTACAGAATGCGCTAACCGACGCACATAAAGGAGCCTCGACGTGCGTGAAACTCGCTGGCGAAACTCACGATAATCAATGCCCATGTCCCTCCAGTGATCTCGTGAAGACGATCGACGTGGCGCAATCCTGGATGTCCACGCAAAGACGATCCGATGGCGCACGCACGCGGGCGACGCGGCGCAACATCAACCGTTGGATCTCGATCCGATGGTTCGAACGTGCGGCGGCTAGGGTTTTGGCGCTGGGCTAGGCTAAGCGTAGTGCTGGGCCAGCCCAGTACTATTACTCGCATTTTTATAAACATTTTCGATTTAAAATAAATCTGATAAATAAACAAAGCCGAAATAAATAGCAAAAATACCCGAAAAAATCCAGAAAAATTCTTGAAAATATTTTGAAGCATTCTAAACTCAAATAAAATATTTCCAATAGAACTTTGCATAAACTTTTATATTATTTTAATTGACTTTAAGAATGACCATATTTGAATAAATCCAAATTATTTCCAATAAATTTCCATAAATTCTCAAAAATCAAAATAACTCCAAAATTTAAAATATGGAAATTTTTAGGATGTTACAAACCTCCCCCTTAATAGAATCTCGACCCCGAGATTCAAGACTGACTACGGAATATGTCTGGAAACTCCTTCAGATCTTCTTCTCATTCCCACGTCACCTCACTTTTCAATGATTGCTCCATTGAACTCGCAAAGCGCGCTGACTTGTTCCTTGTTTCTCTCGCCCATTGTGTCCAAAATCTTCGCCAATGCTCTTTATAAGTTAGATCTTCTTGTAGCTCGATTGCTTCCAAAGGTGTTTGTTCTTCTAGCACCTGTAAGCATTTCTTTAATTGTGACACATGGAATACATCATGTACTCCTACTAGTGACTGCGGCAACTCCAATTGGTACGCAACTTCACCTCTGTGACTCAGGATCCTGAATGGTCTGACATATTTGAGTGCGAGCTTTCCTTTTGCATGGAATCTTCGGACTCCTTTGAGTGGTGTAACTCTAAGATACACAAAATCTTCATGTTCAAAGCTCAATTCCCTGCGACGATTGTCGGCATAACTCTTCTGCCTTGATTGAGCAATCTTCGCCTTTTCCCGATTATGGCGATCTTTTATTCCGTCAAGTATATCCAGATTAAAACATGTCGCTCACCGGCCTCATTCCAATTCAACTGTTCACACGATCGCCATACAGAGTTTCAATTGAGACATGTGTAAACTTGCTCGATAATCATATTGTAGCCGAACTCAAAGATAGGGCAAACACTTGTCCTAAGAAGTAGAATATGCTAAAGTGCAAGCTCTCAAAGATATCTTCCAATATCCGTTAACTCTTTCAGCTTGACCATCTATCTGTGGATGGTATGTCAGATCAAATTTAGACGAAGTTCCCATTGCCTCATGCGCTTTACCCCAAAACATTGAGGTAAATTGAGTACCTGTTTGACACTATTTTCTTCTGCATCTGTAGACAAACAATCCTTGCCATATAAAGTTCTCGCTAACCGCCTCCCCGAGTATGTGGTCTTTACCGCATGAAATGTGCAACTTTAGTTAAACGATCTATTATGACCCATATGGAGTCATATCCCCTTAAGTTCGGGTAAACCGTTATAAAATCCATACCAATTTCTTCCCATTTCCTTTCTGTATCTTTAGGGTTCAAATAATACCGCGGCCTTTGATGCATAGCTTTAACTTCTTTGACATATGTCACATAATGCGACATACTCGCAACTTCCGCTTCATGATTGGCCACCAAAATCTTTCCTTCGTGTCTTGGTACATTTTAGCACTTCTTGATGGATTGAATACTTGAGTTATGAGCTTCCTCCAAGATTAACTCGATTCATATCCTTTTGTTCAGCGCACACATGCGCCCTTTAAACCACATAATGCCTTGCTCATCCGGCTTTGAAATCCTTGGCCTTGCCTTCATCCATCTTGGACTTGATTCTTTTGATCTTATCGTCACCTTTTTGTTTTTCTCTGATCTGGTCCTCCAGGGTAGGTTTTACCTCTAAGGTTGCCAAAAATCCTTCTGGTATTACTTCCAACCCTAATTTCTGGAATTCCTTGTACAACTCGGCCTGAATTGTTCCCAACAGTATATTTACACTGTGGCTCTTCCGACTCAAGGCATCAGCCATAATGTTGGCTTTACCAGGATGGTAATGGATTCCAACATTGTAATCTTTAATCAACTCTAGCCATCTCCTTTGCCTCATATTTAAGTCACTATGGAAGATATACTTAAGGCTCTTATGATCCAGATACGCTTCACATCTATTTCCGATGAGATAGTGACGCCACAACTTCAGTGCATGCACTATGGCGGCCAATTCCAGATCATGGGTCGGATAATTCTCCTCATGTGGCCTCAATTGCCTCGATGCATATGCAACTACCTTTCTGTTTTGTATCAATACGCATCCCAATCCTTGCCGCGATGCATCACAATAAATGTCAAAGCTTTGATGAACATCAGGTAAGACCAATACCGGTGCTGACATCAACCTCTTCTTCAACTCCTGGAAACTCTTTTCACATTCTGATGTCCACAAGAATTTCTTTTCCTTCTTTAACAATTGGGTAAGGGGCCTTGCAATTGTAGAGAATCCTTCAATGAAACGACGGTAATATCCCGCCATTCCAAGGAAACTCGGATTTGGGTTACCGACTTCAGTGGCTCCCAATGCAATACTGCTTCTACTTTGCTTGGATATACAACAACTCCTTTAGCAGTCATTATATGCCCAAGAAATTCAACCTTACCTTCTAGAAGTCGCATTTGCTAAATTTAGCGAACAACTGTTGTTCCCTTAACTTTTCAAGGACTATCCTTAAATGTTCAGCATGCTCTTCCCTCGTCTTGGAGTAGACAAGGATATCATCTATAAACACGACAACAAACTTATCCAGGTATTCCATAAAAACCTTATTCATTAAGTTCATGAAATATGCTAGTGCATTCGTCAATCAAAAGGACATAACTGTGAACTCATAGTTCCCATATCTCGATGAAAATGCAGTCTTCGATATATCCTCTGATTGGATCTTCAACTGATGATACCCCGATCGGAGATCAATCTTGGAGAAGACTCCTGCTCCTCTCAACTGATCAAATAGGTCATCAATCCTGGGTAGCGGATACTTATTCTTTATCGACACATCATTGAGTGCACGATAGTCTATACACATCCTAAAACTCCATCCTTCTTCTTGACGAACAGGACTGGTGCTCCCCATTGCGATGAACTAGGTCTTATAAACCCTTTTTCCAACAGCTCTTCAATCTACTTCTTCATCTCTACCAACTTATCTGTGGACATCCGGTAGGGTCTCTTAGCAATGGGAGCTGTCCCTGGTACAAGTTCTATAACGAACTCGATATCACTATTCGGCAGCATCCCAGGTAAATCCTCCAAAAAAACATCTGGATATTAATTGACTACCGGTACATCCTCTAGGCTGACGGTCTTCATGCTGTTGACCACCAACTGTCCATCCCGCACTGCTGTTGCTTCAAATTCAATCCTCTTCCCATTCAGGCTCTCAACTGTTATGACTCT
Organism: Otatea glauca; assembly: GCA_036346275.1. Taxonomy (NCBI): domain Eukaryota; kingdom Viridiplantae; phylum Streptophyta; class Magnoliopsida; order Poales; family Poaceae; genus Otatea; species Otatea glauca. The sequence continues at coordinate 94,102 of JAYEVK010000235.1, read as the reverse complement.
TCGTCCCAGTCCAACACTGCCACAAGCTTAGTTAACCAATCCATTCCCAGGATAACATCCAGGGTTTGGGTATTTAGGATAATTAAGTTCGCTAGGAACTCTATTCCATTAATTATTAGTCTTACCCCAGAACATCCTACTTTGGATCGGAGTTCTAATCAAGGGGATTGGACTATAAGCACACATTTAAGATTCACGATATCCAAATCATTTTGAACAAAGAAAATCTCGAAACAAATGAATGTGAAGTCTGAATCAAATAAAACAAAGAGTCGCAATCGAGTTTACTAGGAACTTACCCAGTACAACGTCCGTAGCATTCTGGACCTCATCCGCGGTGATGTGGTTGACTCGGCCTCGTGTGGTTGATTGAGACGGAGTGGCCGATGACGTTGCTCCACGATTCAAATTCGGCGTTGGAGTCCTTGTGGGTGTGTTCCCTAGGTTAAAGCGAACGGGGTCACACCTCCCTTCTTAGGGCAATTATTGGCAAAATGCCCCAGTTGGTTGCAGTGATAGCAACGCCTTCCCGTCGCCTAGGAATTTCCTCTAGTTTGTACCACTGTTCTGGCTGGAGTTTGATCATTCTAGCCCACTGGACGGTTTGCCGGCAGTGGTGCCCTGTCACTGCCTCTAGGCTGGTATTGAACAAACTGTTGGGGTGCCGTCCTCTACCTCTGCTGGCCCTAACGACCTCCTTGTTGTGCCATTCTGCGCTTTCGATTGTCATCCAACTCCCGACGTTTATCTTCCAGGATAAGAGCCTTGTTGATTTGCTCCTGGAAGTCCGAGAACGTGTGGGTGATCAGTCCCACTTGCAGCCCCGCATTCAATCCCTTCATAAAGCGGGATTGTCTGGCTTTGTCCGTCGCTACATCTTCTGGTGTGTAGCATTCTAATTGGGTGAATTTGTTCAGGTAGTCGGCCACTGATTGGCCACCCTGCTTAAGATTCTGGAACTCTTCCTTCTTAAGATCCATAATACCTTCTGGTACATGGTACTGACGGAAGGCTGTGGTGAATTCCTCCCAAGTGATTCCTTGTGGGTCTTCGTGTGCTGCATAGAAGTTTTCCTACCATTCCGCAGCAGTACCTTCCAATTGATGAGAGGCATGGAGTACCCTCTCTTGTCCTACACACTGGGTTATGTGTAGTTTCCTTTCGATCGTCCTCAACCAGTCATCTGCTTCCAATGATTGGCATTGCCTGAGAATGTGGGTGGACGAGTCCTCATGAATTCTGACAATCTGGAATAAGGGTGTAGTCCCTGGTTACCCCCTCGTTGAACATTCGCAACAGCTTGGTTGAGATCCGCCGATAGTCCGTGATCATTGAGTTCATGAGTTGGATTTGGGCAGCCAGGAAAGCTCCCAAATTCTGCAGATCAACCTGTGGCGGTTGGGGAATTGGTTCCTCATTCTGGTTTTCCGCCTGATTGGCACCTCTTCCACTAGCTCCAACGTTGCCACGAGTCCTCACCATCTGTTGAAAGCTTCCAAGGTTAAGAAAAGAAGAAGAAAGCACAGACAAGAAAAGAACTTATAAAGGGGAAACAGGTGTAACTTAAATTATTTAACAACTTTAATAATTTAGTAAAGTAGTATGGTTGCTCACAAGTGCCTAAGGGAAATGCAACGCATACTAGACACTTACGAAACAAAGCAAACAACAAACAAGCATTAAGACTCAACAACGACTCACACCTAATGCTGATTCTGAAATAAAAGACGCGACTCAAACACCCTGAGTCTCAACACTACACCAGACTAGACTCGATCACTCATCGAGCCAACCCGGCTGAGGCTCCCCCGAAGCATACACCGACGGGTGCTCCAAGATCGGGTGAATCGTCCCGCCTCATTGCCGCTGGCGCTGAGGAATCCCGCCTCAAGCTCGGCCTCCTAATTTGGAATCGCTCCTCCACTGCACCAACTCCTCGTGGTCCTCCTCGCCGAGCTCCATCTCGACCGCGGTCCGGCCAGAGTGCGCCCTCCAACTCTCTAATCCGCCAAAAGCGAAGACCTGGTCTCTCAAGGGTCTCGCCAATCGCCTCCAAAGTGGCGAGACGATCAAGCTCGCGAACAGCCTGATCCATTACTCGCCCGAAGCGGCCGCGACCGCGCCAAGTGCACGACCGCGCATCACCTCCGATGAAGCCGCCCTCCCGAGCTCCTCCTCCGCAGTGCAAACGAAACACGCGATGTCAGAGTTCTCCAAAGATAAGCCCACTAATCCTCCTCATGGCTAGATGCGCAGACTCTAAATCCCAATCAAAGGTAACCCTTGGACCGTGATGTTGAACGGCCAGCTCGCCTCCCGCTGCTTCTCACAGAGACAATGATCATCATTGCCATTCCTCCGACTTCTACCGCTGATGCCCAAGTGCGACCACCAGAAAGGGCTCACAAAACCTCCAAGAACTTGAAGCATCCTCCACAGCTCACAAGAAACCACCGCGCGCCGCCAAAGGTATGGATCCTCCCGACCATCCGCCAACACAACTCGGGTCGCCTTAATTTAAAATAGACAGAAAATAATAGTAAGAATTCAGCATAGGTATGAAACAAGAGAGCAAAGATAAGACAAGATTTCATTGATATTCTTGCTCAAGTTGTTAAATTTTTAGAAAATAATTTTACCCTCCGCATACGTATAACTAATTAGGGTCAAAACCTACAGTAAGCCTGCTCTGATACCACCTCTGTCGGGACCCGATTCTGAGAATCCGGACCCGCTGTGTATTCTGTGCTAGTCCAGGATCACGCTGGCACACAGTCTTTACAGGGTTGAACATCACAGACATTGCAGCGATACAATATTAAATAGTGCAAACATTTATGTAAACTGAATTGTACGACCTTATGGTCTCCTTACATAAGATCAGCCACGCAGGGCTTACATTATCAGAGTAACAAAACATAACAGCGGAAAGCAACAACTTCGTGGAGTCCCATCAACTTGCCACAGGAAACTGACAGGGCTTGCCCCTTAATTGTCGGGCTCTTCGATGTACTCCTCCTCCCATGCTGGCATAGAGTCCTCCACTGATGTTGGGTTGATAGACAAGGAGGGGTGAGTACTCAAGGTACTCAACAAGTAATGCACAGAATGCAGTACTATTACTATATGCAAGACTTAATCCAAAGAATTGGCTTACTTGGTTCATTTGCATCAAACACCATTTTTAAACCCATATCTTACTTATATTAAAAGCGGTGAAACAGTTAATAATAGTACTAAGTTCTTTAAACAGTTTCTCTCTGCAAACTTGGCACACAGCCTTAATTAGATTATTCTTGACACTGGCACACAGCCACCCTTTCCACATTTTATTTTTGAAGATCTAACCCTTGATTGTAATTCCCGAGCAATATCCAATACCGCGGACACGGCTATTCGAATAGATTTGACACTCTATAGAGGTTGTACACTTTACCCACAAGATACAGCCGCTCACCACACAGGTGATTGCCTGTAACAAAGCCTTTCAGGAACCTCTACCTTAACCAATGAACCTCTTCGGTATTGCCTGCACTATCATTCCCCTCACACAGAGCCGAAGTATAGAACAGGCTAACACCGTTGGATGGGCACTGATAGGAGGATAGGTCCCGACCTTTCGATGAGAGAGGGATAGATTCGATTGGGTGGAAGAAGACGTTGGCGATCCGACTACACCGTCCCCAGACGATGCGCCTTAGCAATCGCTACACCGACTTCGAAGTTGTTATTGATCCCGCCGTGCACGATCAACTCGACCACGAAGGCCTTTGTCCCTCGCAAGCAATCAAGAACACGCAAGAACAAGATGAACAAGCACTCAAATTATAATTGAAACCACGAGTTCATTCGTAATCACAAAAGAGGGGTTTCCGATGACAAGTAATTCGGCGGTTTAGCCAACACGCTGACATAAGAAGTAGCAATCGCTATCTTTGATCTAAAAAACCCACCATCTAATGGCAGCGCTGGCTGTTTTTATTGTGGAGAGGCGCCTAGGAACCCTAGGTGCAGCCTTAAGTGGGCTTTCTTGTTACAAGGCCAAAGGCCCACTTTTGACTTGGACTGAAAAAGTGACGCTGCTTGATTGAACGATTCCTGTCAACTCAGATGGAGTTTGGATGTGATTCCAGATCCTTTGGAAAGTAGACTTGATAAGCTTTCAGTGAAGTACAAGAACGCCCAAACGGAGTCCGGATGTAGCCGTGGCGGCCAAACAAGTCAGCCCTGTCCTCGAGTCGAATCTGAACCGAACTCGCACTTTCTTCTATCCTTCATCTTGGTTGGTTCCTCACCCAAGTTCCTGAGGCAAAGGACATCATCACAAGAATTAAATAGCATTCCATCCATTAAAATATTCGTATGAAGCCCGAGGAACGAATTCACCTGGTAATTGAGTTGACGTGCGCGAGCTCGAGTAATCGGTCCATGTATTACAGCAACGGGGACCGATTGATGCGTAGGTGATGGATTTGCAGGTGTGGCTATATCCATAGAAGTGATGTCCTCATCAGGCACCAAGCTGTAGCTCAGGTACACTCCCCCACAAAAATACACCCCTGTGTACTGTCACCCCGAGGTTTCAGAGGAAAGATATCAGAACCCTAAGCAACCAGGTCTGTCCCATATCAGACATGTGGTTGTATGGATGACTCAGTTCAAAGACTTGCAAGGTGAAGTCCTTAGCTGACCATGGCAAGAATTTCATCACTCAATAGTGGCACACAGACTCACAACACTCATCAACCCATTGCCACATAGGCCCATCTAGCACAAAGCCTCCTGCCACTTGCCCCAGTCTAAATAATTTTCCCACCCAGTTGATTATTGTGCAACACATGCCAATAATAACTTAACATCGGCACAGAACCACACTAGTTTCCGTACTTCAATCTTGTCACATGGCATCACCACACCATTTTTAAAATACATTCAATATTTCATTAGTTAGTACTGAGTCATTCTTTCGAAAGATCACACAAGACCCGCTGTAAGGCTACATCTAATCACGGTCTAGCCTCCCGTGTTGGCATCATATTATATCCAACAAATATGATTAATTTTAGGGTGACAAAGATTTCAGGGCATACAAATGATAATTTCAATGTGGCAATAACTATATGGGTTGATTAGCTACATTACCCAAATTAATTTAAATCCATTTTTAATTAACTTAGCATGCATAATTTCAAGCAAAATATATTTTAAAAACTGGGATCAAAATGGTCAAAGCATCACTTGCCTTCGAAGAGTTGCTGGTTGTGTTCCGAAGCTTGATCTTGAGCGACTTAACCCTTCACAAAACTTCTCAAATTTAATGCCTCATACAGAAAAATTATATATGCAATAAATAACAAAAACAGTAGACTATATAACTTCAAAAATTCTAATAAAATGCGCCATTAAAAAGAGGACAATTTTACAAGTTTTTAGAGACTGGAATCACCTGAATCGGAGTTCAAATGCAAAAGTTATAGCCTTTCAAAGTTTTAAATAAAATATAAATTAGAAAATAGAAAATTCCGAATTTATTTATTTATTTTTCTATTGAAAACTCGATTTATTGCGTCAGCATGACATCAGCTGACACGTGGCGCTTCCTGGTGCTGCCACATCGCCTCGATCCATGGACTGGGTCCATGGTTCGGCTTTGGTCGACGGTGGACTCGGTACACAGAACAGTGCGCTTGGCCCCCCACCAGCTGACATCAGCACTGACGTCATTGCTGATGTCGCCCGACTAGCCTCGAGATTCATGCACGAACACGTGTCAGCATCTCGAGCAATCCCAGCCGACGGCCAGATCTCACCCACATGGCGCAATCATGACTGTCATAGAAAATCAACGGTCAGATCTCCCGCATCACCCGAAACGCTTCGAATTCAACGTGACACACATCACGCATCCGACGGCACTCACAAATCCAACGGTCAGTGCACGCACTGACTCGACGACATCTCGGCTTACGCAAAGTAACGCGGTGAACTCTCGGTGGCTCGTTTGAAATCAACGACCGATATTCGGTTGTGCCTCAGTCAACACGCACACGCGTAAGCAAGCGATTTGGCAAGGGCGCAGCGTCATCCGTGCCGCATGATCAAATCTGAACGGCGCGAAATCACGCGACACAACTCGAACCCATGATCATCGTACAAATCCAATCCGTCCGGCCATGGTACCCGAGCGGTTTACTACTAACCCTAGCGACGTGGCACTATCTCACGTGTTCAAAAACGATCCAACGGGTCAAATCTAATCTAAAGCACAAAATGCCAAATCTAATCTAAACCGCACATATCAGATCTAACAGCTACGACTTAAGCCAGATTAGCACAGGATTTGGGGCTACGTGGACTCACCGGAGTGGCATAATGCAGATCGGACGGTCGACGGTGTTTGGCGAGGTCGCCGGCGGTGCAAAAGAGAAGGCTGCCAGCGCTGAGGAAGACGCGTCGCGTTCGGTGGCGCTAGAGGGCGATTCCGATAAGAAGAACTGACGGGATCAACGCGGCTCACTTCGGTGAACTCGAAACATGGTCAGAGCACGACGGAAAGGCTCGGACGACGGCGGGGCAAGGCAAAAATGACGGCGGCGCACAGGAGCAACTACGGCGAGCTAGCACAAGGTCGCTGGAGCGTCTCGACGAGCGTGAAAGGAGTCAAAATGAGCGGCTTGAAGTCCTCTGCAGAATGCGCTAACCGACGCACTTAAAGGAGCCTCGACGTGTGTGAAACTCACCGGCGAAACTCACGAGCATCAATGCCCACGTTCCTCTGGTGATCTCACGAAGAAGATCGATGTGGCACAATCCTGGACGTCCACGCAGCGATGATCTGATGGCGCACGCACGCGGGCGACGCGGCGCAACAGCAACCGTTGGATCTCGATCCGATGGTTCGAACGTGCGGCGGCTAGGGTTTGGCGCTGGGCTGGGCTAAGCGCAGTGTTGGGCTGGCCTAATACTATTCCTCATGTTTTTAAAAACATTTTCGATTTAAAATAAATCCGATAAATAAACAAACCCGAAATAAATAGCAAAAATACTCAGAAAAATCTAGAAAAATTCTGAAAAATATTTTGAGGCATTCTGAACTCAAATAAAATATTTCCAATAGAACTTTGCATAAAATTTTATATTATTTTAATTGACTTCAAGAATGACCATATTTGAATAAATCCAAATAAAATATACTTTGGAACATTTGGAACTTAAATAAAATATTTCCACAAAAAGATCATTAATACACTTCCCTGAATAATTAAAACATAGCAAAAGGCTTTATTCAAAATTCAAAAATGAATTAAATAAAATCTCAGAAATTCAATAACAAGAAGAAATCATATTAAATCCAATAAGGAGAAATCATATTAAATCCGATAAAAGCAAAATTTGGGATGTTACAGAAACTAAGTGTCAAACACCCCTAATAGACTTCATAAGCGCTCGAGCTAATTTTGTCGAGCATTTTGAATCCGTCCGAGTCGGTGTTAAATATTCCGCACGATGGGTACCAAATGGCACGGTAGACTCTATGAGTGCGAAAAAGAGTCACACAATTAAACTGAGTCCCAAAAACCCCGAATGGACTTCATATGCGCCCTTGCTCATTATGCATGCTTTTTGAATCCGTCTGAGTCGGTATTAAATATTCCTCACGACGGTTCCCAATTTACACTGTAGGTTCCATGCGATCGAAAACAAGTAACATAATGAAACTTAGTGACAAACACCCCGAATGGACTTCATATGTGCCATATCTCATTTTTGCATGTGTTTCGAATCCGTTCGAGTCAAGGTTAGATATTTCTCACAATGGATCTCAATTGGCACTGTAGACTCCAAGCGTACGAAAAAAAGTCACAAAATGAAACTGAGTGTCAAACACCCCTAATGGACTTCATATGCGCCTTAGCTATTTTCGTCGAGTGTTTCAAATCCGTCTGAGTCGGTGTTAAATATTTCGCACGACGGGTACCCAATGGCACGATAGACTCCATGCATGCGAAAAAAAGTCACATAATTAAACTGAGTGCCAAACACCCTGAATGGACTTCACACGTGCCCTAGCTCATTTTTGCACATGTTTTGAATCCGTCTGTGTTGGGTTAAATATTCCTCACGACGGGTCACAATTGGCACTGTAGACTCCATGCGTACGAAAAAAAGTTATATAATGAAACTTAGTGTCAAACACCCCTAATGGACTTAATATGCACCCTTGCTAATTCCGTCGAGCGTTTTGAATCCGGCCAAGTCGGTGTCAAATATTCCACACGATGGGTACCAAATGGCACGGTGGACTCCATCCGTGCGAAAAAACGTCACATAATTAAACTAAGTGCCAAACACCCGGAATGGACTTCATATGCGCCCTAGCTCATTTCGGCATGCGTTTAGAATCCATCCGAGCCGATGTTAAACATTCGTCACGACGGTTCCCAATTGCCACTATAGGCTCTATGGGTACGAAAAAAGTCACATAATGAAACTGAGTGATAAATAGTCCAAATGGACATCATATGCGCCCTAGCTCATTTCTTCATACGTTTCGAATCCATCCGAGTCTGTGTTAAATATTCCGCACGATGGGTACCAAATGGCACAGTAGACTCCATGCATACGAAGAAAAGTCACATAATTAAACTGAGTGACAAACACCCCGAATGGACTTCATATGCGCCCTAGCTCATTTCGGCATTGAAAGACCATGTGGAAGTCTATCCTTGAAGGTGATGAGTAATTGACTGTGTTTTAACATGAAGTGCTTGAGTTTGAGTTTGATTTGAATTGGATATTTAAATTTGAAACAATTTTAGTTGAGTCTTTTGGAGCGGCACTACTGGCCTCTAGGAGCGGTAGTGCCGGCAAAAGCGGCACTACCGGCCTCCAATAGGTGGTAATTATTTTACAGTGAAAGGATTTTTCGAGATTTCTGGGGAGCGAAACTAACGGCCTTTGGGGAGTGGTAGTTCTAGCAAAAGCGGCTCCATCGACCTCGGGGAGCGGTAGTGCCGGTCTTCAAGCGAATTTCTAGGATTTCTATTTTAAAAATTGTACGCAATGTTATGTGATGTTTTCCTTGTTTAATGGTTGCAGGTCGATGAAGCTAGATCATGGTGAGGTGAACGATGATCGAGACTAGGCGAGGAGCGCCAGAGGTCCAGACGGTCAGGGATCGCCGAAAGATGATTGGAGACAAAGTCATGGCAAGTCGTGAAGACAAGGAACGGATGAGATGCTACCTAGGCGCTGCATGGATCAATGAGGGCCATTGGATCCACCGATCCAAGAGTTGTATAAATAGAGGGGTAGGGGTGCCTTCTCCCTCTTGATGGTGTTAGAGGTTCTTGAGCTCCTTTGAGATTTGCCCACTTTGTTGTGAGGCTTTTGTAAACCTCCCTTCCAGAAATGAAAGTTTAATCCATTCCTCTCAATTCTGAATTTATTTTCCGCATTTACATTCCGCACGTAAATTCAGTCTTTACATACTTGCAATTTACATTTATGCAATTTGGATTTGCCTCCCCTCCTTCTACATGCTTTTGGATCTTTTGCTGAGGATGTATGATTGATAGATGAGTCTTCTTTAGACCATATCCCAATCATCTAGGCAAGTCTTGAGTTCTTTCTCGAATGAAACCGATTTTTGTTCTTGGGAGGATCAATCTTGGAAGAATGAGTTTTTGGTGTTCTTGTCTCGAGTTCTAGCTTGCTATGACATGTGGGAAGCCATCTAGGATCATCTTGATCATCAAGAACCCACGAGCTAGTTGGGAGCCAAGTTTTTGTTCTTGAACCTGTTTTTGTGCACCATTCCGTAAATTTGAAAAAGGTCAGGACTTTGACATTGATGGTTGGAATAGGTTCCTGACATCCCTAGGAAGCTATCCACAAATTTGCATTGAGTTTGGATCAACCGATCAAAAGATTTTGCGATTTCTCCTTTTGAACTAGGGCTGAAAATACTATTCTTGGGTTGATTTTACTATAGCTACCCGAGTTTGTGGTAGTGCTGCCCACTGCTGAGAACTTTGAAAATTTCGTTTTTTCGCTTTGTGTCTTTGATGTGAGGATGTTGTTTGGATTGTTTTGAGTGGGAAATTTTTATTTTATGATCATTCACCCCCTCTGATTGCCATCTCGATCCTTACATTGGTTTCAGAGCCGGTTTTGCTCTTTCATAGATCTTGACCGGTCTCGAGAGCCATGGCGACGGACAAATATTCTACCAAGCCTGCCATCTTTTCTGGAGTTGATTTTCCTTTTTGGAAGTCGTGGATGGAGTCGTACATCACTGCCCAGAGCTTCCGGATATGGCAGAAGGTGAAGCTCCTGTATGTGGTTCCTGCTGATGAGCACGTCACAGCCTGCAATATGGCTGACGTTGAGGCAAATGCTAAGGCAAGGAACATCCTCATACATGGACTTAGTCGTAGTGAGTACGATAGGATCTCTCACCTTCGTTCTGCTCACGAGATCCTGGTGACCCTCGATGCTTACCATGAGGGCACAACTCAGATCAAAACAGTGAGACAGGACCAAAGCATGATTACAACAAATTTGAACAACACACTGGTGAGAGTCTTGACGAGTGTTTTGGTCGTTTTACAAAGATTTTGAGCGACCTCCGAGCAGTTGGTTGCACATACCCTAACTCGAAAATGCTCGATATTTCTTGACCGCACTCGATCTCCAAGTTTAGGAGATGAAAGTGACCACCATCAAGGACACTACCGACTTGTCGACTTTGACTCTTGACAGGCTTTATTCCTGTCTCAAGACTCATGAGACCGACGTTGTCTCTCGCAAGATGAAATCTCAGTCGATGGCCTTGATCACTGATCCCACTGGGTCTTCCTTTTATCTTTTTGCTGGTTTCTCTCTCTCCACCCTTTGCGAGCTAAGAGATGACAAACTGAAAAAATTTCCAGAAAATGAGCTTTGCTCTTTTAGCTCGCAAATTCTCTAATGCACACAAGAGGGTGAGAGAGAGGAAAAGAGGTGGCAAAATCACCTGCTTCAAGTGTGGTGGCCCCAACCACATTCGAGCGAACTGCCCCAAGCTGAAGAATGGCAAGAACGACGTCGGCGGTTTGGGAAAGAACAACTACACCGACAAGAAACGCAATAAGAAGCCTCCAGCTCGCAAGCCGGTACGTGAGAAAAAAGTACCGCAACTTCTCGAAGAACAAGAAGCTCTTCCACCGCGTCTTCGCTGCCCTCGATGACATCAGCCTCTCCGACACGGAGACATGGAGCGATGAAGGCGAGGATGATCCGCAACAAAAGAAACACGGCGATGACTTCTCCGGCATGTGCTTCATGCTCGACGCCAACGACATCAGTGACATCGAGCTCTACAACGACTCGGACGAGGTACCCTCCTACGACTAGGGGTGAAAACGGATCGGATACGGGCGGATATTATCCTTCCCGTATCCTAACCCATATTTTTTCCCCGATTCGAACCGATACGGCAACCGGATCCGATACGAATCCGATAATTCGAGATACTGATACGGCCTGATAAGTGACGGATTCTGATCAGAACTGATAAAGATATACGGATAATAGACATATACATAAAGTAATATATGTTGAATTAAAACACATGAATACTAATAATGCACACACACATACATATGGATATAGTATACGATAATGCGGCATAGACTAACATGGATTGATGATACTAACATGAGAAGATCTAATTTTAAACAAAAATTTGAAACAATTGCCTCAAATGCATCAATACTTTTAGAAGCTCAAAATGCACCACCAAATTAATTAGTTAGTACAACACATTTGTTCTTACAACCACAACCGCTACATCAACTAATATTTAATCATAGATAGACAATTAGATATGCTTGATAAGAAGGAACTAACACTAGTTAAGTCTCCAATTTAACTTCGTAAGGTCCTCCTTTACATTAAAGCTTGCGGTTCAGCTTACTTGAATGTGGCCCCATTTGTCCACAAAGAAGCCTCATTGATTCTTTGAACCTATCAATGTTTGCATTAATAATAATAATAGTGCTCACAAGCTTCAACAAGTCAACTATCAAAGCATATTAAGATTTGAAACAATACACTCTTATGGACAAGCAAATGTCCAATAATAACATAACAATTTCATCGAGTAAAATTACTCGATAACTAGTGCCCAGCTAGCTCAAACATGTCTAAAACAATTTGTTTCAACTACATGGTCCAAGAGATAGCTAAGTCAAGAATATAAGCACAAAGACGTAAAGACTATTAATGGAGCATTGAAATTGTCAATTGTGATGGTTCAAATTTGTAGAGTCTGTGGCTGATTTTCAAATAGTTGTTGATTTTGAAATTGTCAAGATTCTTGGCATGTTAGAATCAGCTTCTGAAGGCTTCCAATGTCTCCTGCTTGTTAACTGTTTTTATTTATTACCTCTGGTGTTATGATTGTCTTAGAAGTTAGTAAACCCTAGAAGGAACAGGATAAAAGTACTGCAACATCATGTGAGCTGTTCGGGCTGTTCCTGCCCTTAATTAAACCCCAATGCAAGAGCATTTCACAACAACATTATTACCTGGCTGCAACTGCAACAAGATGCATTGTTTTTACTGCTGCTTTTCTAGTTTTTCAATCATTCAGATTGGACCTGTTTCTTTAGAGAAACTCACCAACCAATTCTATGTCTAATACTGATTCAATGCTACTTCAGATGTTCCAGCAATAGAATTGCATGAAAATGGCAAATACTTCCCAAATAGCATCTTTACAATGACCTTGCTTTCTATCTCTGATACTAATTCATGCTATTCTAGTATCTTTACCATAAACTTGCTTCCAAAGAGCTCACACACTATTTTATATGAAGCCAATAATCACATGGTTATGCGCTAATGTCAAGATAATATTCATATATGTACGTAACTAAATGCATCTTCTTTCCCGCTAGAATTATATTTGGCTAAAGGGGAATACCGCGTAAGTTTATAGAAAATTACTAGTTGCATAGACCTACTCTACTAGCCAATACCAACTAAATATTCCAGGTCTAATCTTTAACTTTGATGAGGAGTCCTAAAGCATAGTACGAGTGATGACAACTATACTTGCATTTCTTCCGCATAAATAGGCATCCCATATGACACATACAACATCTGTTAGTTTCATTTTGAAAGTTGGTTCTGAACTACCATGTTACACTAAAACCATGCTTGACTAGATGTCTTACCACGGAGTCACCGCTAGGAGGGGAAGACCGCCGCCACCGATGCTCTCGGATCCGGGAGGAGCACAATGAGCACCGGCGTGGAGGGGGAGCGCCGGCGGTGAAGACGCCGCCGAGAGGGGAGTCGCCTCGGGAGGGGAGACCGACGCCGCCGAGGCTCTCAACTGGGAGGAGCACCGCCGGAGGGGGAGCGCCGATCGGAGAAGACGTCGCCGGGAGGGGAGTTCCAGCCACCGGGTCGAGGCTCTGATTTGGGAGGAGCTCCGCCGCCACCCATGGGAGTCGCCACTCGCCGTCCGCTTTTAACCCTAGAAAGGACTCGGGACTCGGAGGAAGAGGGTTTAGTTGTTCACTGCTCAAAAATCGAATCATACCTCTTAGGAGCCGGGCCATCGGGGCATGGGCCGGGCCAAGATCGTGAGTGACGCCAACCGGATATCCGGATAATGAATTATCCGATATCCGGTTCCCGATCCATATTTTCCGGATAACGTACGCTCCGAATCCGATCCGATATCCGTTTTTAAATATCCGGATCCGGATCCGAATCCGACCCGATATCCGATTTTCTTCCCGATCCGCCTAAACGGATCCGGCCCGATCGGCGGAAATATCCGTCCTGCTAACCCTACCTACGACCAGCTCAATGAAGCTTTCTGCAAACCAGGAAAAATTCATGCTAGAGCTAGGTGTACGGAGCTTGAGAAGGAAGTAGGTACCTTGACTCGGGAGTTAGCTTCTCTCAGATCTTCTCCCTCCCGAGTCACTAATGACTATTATTTGTGTGATGCTTTTCTTGTGGAGTTGGAGAACATAAGAACTATGCATGATAGTGTGTTATCTGAACTAGATAGTCTAAGTTGAAGAATGCTAGCAATGAATTTGTTGATGCTATATCTTTAGATGCTAGTTTTTTTCATGCTCACTCTACTCCATCATGTGAAAATTGCCCTAAATTGCTTGCTGAATTGATGCCATGAGCACTCACCTTAGGAAGCATTCCTCTAGAAACGATGAACTTGAATTATATGCTTCTAAGGAACCAGTCAGCTCATGTGAGGGCTGTATGCAACTAAAACTTGAAATTGAATCCTTAAATGTCAAGTGATAGAGTCGGAGTGCCCGATCTTTCGGTGAGAAGATAACTTTCGATTCTGGTGGAGGTGACTCTCGCGATCCGACTACAAACGAACAAGTCGTGTGGGCCTTAGCAATCGCTGAACCAACTCTGAAGGTTATTGACCTTGCTGGGTAGCACGATCAACCTGAACACGAGGTTCAATTCCTGTGAGAAATCGAAGAACTAACAAGAATAAGATAAAGGCAACAATGAATCTGCAAAAGTAATTTGATTCAACTCAAAAGTGGGGTTCTCAAAGGCTGTCTCGCAGGCGGTCGACTGAAACAACTGAAGAGCAGAGTTTAGTCCACGTGCACGAGATCGAGTCATCGGTCCTTGTATCATTTCTGGAGGTGTGGTAGCAGCAGGTGATGTGGTTAGAACTGAAGAAGTGGTGTCCTCATCATCCTCCCCTTCTTGAATCGAAGTTGACCTTGATGAGACCATGCCGGCCCAGCAAGCCATGCTTCTATCTCAAGCCAATACAAGGGCCCAACAACTTCTGATGCTCCAATCCCAGCCCAAGATCAAGCCCAAATCGTTCACGAGTCCAGTTCAGCCCCCAGGACAGCATGTCAATAAAACAACCATATATAGGTCATATGTAGTCCAAATGAGGCGTTCTTGAACTCTATGGAGAAGCCCACGACGAGAGCTTTCCAACGGAAGTGGTTTGAGCTCAAAACTCCTTCTGGATCAACGGGAATTGTCAAATCAATATGATGAACAGAATCTGCCAGGTGCTGCGCCACCTCCACTTGGGCCCAAAGGCCTTGTACGACCTAGGGTTTCACGGCCACCCCCTTGGCCACCTCCCTTGCCCTCTTCCTCATATATATTCAGTAGCCGTCGCTAGAATAGAGGGGTTTTGCTTAGATTACAACTAGACACTTTATCAGTTTTTCGCCGTTCATCGATTTGTGGAACCCCAACTCGTATGCTTAATATTATTCGCAATTTCAGATTGCATCTTCTACGTTCTTGCTTGTGTTCTCGATTCGTATGCAGGGATAAGCCTTCTTGGCGAGGTCAACCGTGTTTGTGCGTGGTTGATAACCAACGGAGCCGTGGTGTAGCGATTGCAGGGTTCGAATTAGTTCTGATTGAGAGCCAGATCGTCAACGTCGAGTTCTGCACCAATCGACTTACTATTACCTGTCGGAAGATCGGGCCACCGTTCCCATCAGATCTCGATGGGATCTGCTCTTCCTCACCTACATAGGGCTTCAAATCTGCAACATTGAAACTAGAAGAAACACCATAGTCTGCAGGAAGATCAAGTATATATGCATTATCATTTATTTGTTTTAAAATCCTGAAGGGTCCATCAGCACGTGACATCAATTTGGACTTGCGCATGGTAGGGAAACGGTCTTTTCGCAAGTGTAACCAAACCAAATCACCACGTTGAAAGGTAACATGTTGTCGTCCTTCGCTACCTGCAATTTTGTTTTTTGCATTCATACGCTCAATGTTCTCCTTGGTCTTCTCATGCAATTGCAATATCAGATCTGCACATTGGTTAGCATCAGGATTCATGTCCTCGAAAAAGGACACAGAGATCAAATCAATTGGGGCACGAGGAATAAGCACATCTTTGTGGTGGAATGGATAGAACGACTGTAAGCAAACTCAATATGTGTGTTTGCACCAAAATTTGGCAAGCTTGGTCAAAATCGGCAATAAAGTCAAAGATACGGAATTAACGGACATGATGGAAAGGTTTGGAGATATTTTGGTAACTGCAAGATTTTTAAGAAAAACAACCGTCCGAGATAAGGCCGATACGGATACAAACTTGAAGCGTGTTGTAATAGGATACGATCGGCCGAAGGTATAAAAGAAGGACCAAAGCGAGCTGCGAAATGATCGTAAACATAATACAATCAACCAGTTTTTACTTTTCATCTACTTTTCCTGTCAATTAGGAGTAGTTCTTGTAATTTAGTCTTTGTAATCGATTTTTGATCAATAAAGCAGCGCATCGCCGATTGTTGATCTTCGTCAATTACACCCCAGGTTTGATTTATTCTGATTTTGTTGCGACGCCTTCTTCGTAATCAATCGCTTTTATCGCTTGATTAGCCTTAATCGCTAGTTAAACTTATCTAGTTACTTTGATCTTGATCGGCTTCAAGTGATTGAGTCTAAGCCGATTGATCTTGACGATCGGCTTGAGTAAATTTTATTGTTTTTTACCTTGTCGACATGAGTCAAATCGACCGCACGCCTAACTGTGTGTTCGCCCTGCGGTGTCGTTGTCGTAAACCCTACATCAAGTTTTTGACGTCCAACACACTTTTGGCACGCTCGTGGGACACGCAATATCTTCATCGGGAAGTCGATTCCACCATCGATCTCAACTCGGCTATAATCGTCCCAACAATGGATGATTTATCCGCGAATAGCGCAAGAAATTGAAGCTCTAAGGTCATACTGGAAGAGATGATGCTAAATTGCTATCGGAAGACAAGACGTGGCGTCACTCAAAAATCCGCCTGCGACGGTCAACGCCTACGTGATGCGGTGTAATGAACAAGTAAGCCGATATTTACCGCCGCCGAATTATCGGCTATGATTAATCGATCATGCATCACGCTTTAATAAACCAATCATCGGCCTGTGACAACACTTAAGCCGATGATAGCAAATAGCGCCAAATCTATAGCCCAGAGTTAGCCTCGCAGAAGTCCGCTAGATCCATTACAAGCTCGCCCGAATTATCCTGCTTTTTCAAAACCACGTAACACGCAGGCACTACGATCGATCCTAAATCATCTACCAGTAACCTCACCTCCCACAATGATGCCCACACAACCTACGGCCATATTGCCTAGGGACCCTCGGTCAAGTGGGGTGAGTCATTGCCATGCCTATACCGACGCCGCTAGGTTGGATGCGCTAATCAATTTGCCGCCATCGGCCCGTTTCTCGCTTTTCCCAATCGGTTTCACGGTAGATTGGCTCGAGAGATTCCCAAAAGAATCTACCTTGCAAAGGAACCCAGTCCACATGTGGTAGTAACATACTCGAGCCATTTGTTCCAATGCACGTAAACTCAAACCTGCATAATCAACGCGACAAGATGGTCGTATGACGACGGCACAGACACATTGGCGGCCGAGCTTACGCCGGGGCGGTGCCGATTATGACCGATATTATCAAGGGCCCGCTATGCCAATGGCCGATAATGCCAACTGGATCGATCAGATCTGTACCGTTTTGAGGGACCAATTTGGCATACAACCAAAAGGAAAAGTGATCGGCTATAGAAAGCCGTACCCTGATTACATTGATCGCATGCCTTACCCTCACAATTTCAGAGTCCCGGGCTTTGCCAAATTCTCCGGGGATGATTCTATCACCACCCTGGAGCATGTCGGACGCTTTATCGCAAGAATGCGTGAAGCGCCCAATCCGATGGGCTTAAAATTAGGTTATTCCCATTGTCTTTATCCGGGGCAGCATTTACTTGGTTTACTTGTTTACCTCCTAATTCGGTCCATTTATGGAACGATTTGGAAAGCCGATTCCATGAATATTTCTTTTCAGGCAGTTTGGAGCTTAGAATTTCATATTTGAGTTCTGTGCCCCAAAAGTTTGGGGAATCAGTGACGGATTACATCAAGAGGTTTAGAGAAATCAGGAATCGGTGTTTTAGCATTACGTTGCCTGACAACCAACTTGCCGATTTAGCATTTCAAGGTTTGATCCCGCCGCTTAGGGAGAAGTTTGGAGGCCAAGAATTCACTGACCTTAGCCACTTATTGCATCGCGTATCGGCTCAAGAAAGCCGATTCACTGATAACAAAGCATTCAAAGATAGATTCAAAAATAGCAATAACAAGGAAAGGGATAAGGCCAAGGTCAATATGGTTGAATATTGTCCTAGTGATTCGTCGGACGACGAGGAAGCAGAAATAAACATAGCCGAATGGGTAAAAGGATCCAAGAAATCCTTAGTCTGTTCTTGGCTCAAGCCGACTAGGAACAAGTCGGAAGTTAAGTACTCTTTTGATGTTTCTAAGTGCGATCGTATTTTGATTTACTACGCAAGAAAAGATAATACGATTGTCGGAGGGACATGTGATACCATCGCCGATGAGATCAAAAAGCGCGGTATTGCAAGTGGCATCATTCTTATTCGCATAACACTAATGACGCAATATCCTTCGTCAATGATCCGATCGCTATTGAAGATGGTCGGTTAAAGTTTGCCGATGAGCCGACCATGCAGGTTGATGTTGATCCGTTTCCTATGAACATGGTACAGTGTTCGGCTAAAGGAAAAGAGCCGATGCAAGACGAGCATAAAAAGGATCGACAAGTCGACCTACAGTCAAGCTCGAGCGGCGGCCAAACACTGAAGATTACCATCGGTTCCTTACAAATAGAAGCCGATCGAGATGGGAAAAATTCAAGGACCATTAAACCCAAAGGGAATCCCCAGGTGGGTAAATGGTACAAAGCAGAGAAATCCCCATCAAGGCAGCCCGCAAAAAGGATAGGTCCAACGTTCTCACAATTAATAGAGAAGTATGAAAGGATGAACAGCCGACCACGACATCATACCCGCCGGTCGGATAATTTGTACCGTACAGAGAACGTGGAAAGGGCACATAAAAGGTGTCCCTTTTGGCAGTTTTGCTGGGAGAGAGGAGTAGCGTTGCCATCACCGTATACTTGCCCGATGGAACATTATCTCCGAGACGATTGGCCAATGCAATCGGCCAGAGGTAGGCTATCTGCGCCAATCAGAGAGCAAGACAGAAGTCACAGAAGGCCGGTCCACGAAAGAATATCTAAACCGAATCAAGAACCGAGCCAAGACAAGACGCACGAACCCAGTTCTAATCAAGAAGATTTGGCTGGTCAAATACGGAAGCCGGTGGAACCCAAACCCAGGTGGTGTCCATCTGGCCTGAGCCGATCGCAACGACGAAAACTTCAGAGGCTAAGGACGCAAGAGATTCGTGAGGCCGACGCAGAAAGAGAGAGAGACGAAGTATTTAACGAACTTCGTCCAGTTAAATGCGTCAAAAAGGAGTGGAGAAGAAAAGAACAAGCCGAAGAAGATTTCGAATCGGCTGATGACTTGGATTCTCCTATGATTCGGGATGACACGCCTCCAATGGATATTAACATGGTGTTCACATTGCCTTTGAGTTCGCAGTCGAATCGAATCGGCCAAAGAGGTCGTTGCTCACCGTGCTCGCGGCGCGAACGCCATCTTTGAGAAACCCAAAGATGATCATCGGCATCTGAAACCATTGTATCTAAAAGGGTATATAAATGGCAAGCCGATATCAAGGATGCTAGTAGACGGGGGCGCCACGGTGAATCTTATGCCATACACGACATGCAAAAAACTGGGCAAGTCTGACGAAGACTTAATCAAAACTAACATGGTTTTGAATGACTTCACAGGTGACCCTACAGAAGCAAAGGGTGCCATGGTCACTGAGCTGACTGTCGGCAGCAAGACCTTGCCGACAGCATTCTTTGTAATTGATGCCAAAGGAAACTACAGTGTGCTGCTCGGGCGGGATTGGATTCATGCAAACTGTTGTATCCCATCAACCATGCATCAAGCGCTTGTTCAATGGAACGGAGAAGAAGTTGAGGTCGTTACAGTCGATACATCGGCTCACATTGCCATGGCTAGCTCCGATGCAAATTGGCAACACGAAGAAGCTGGCTGCATATCGGGCAAAGTGCTGGACGACTGTGATTTCATTTGTGTGAGCAAGTCAGGTCTCATGCCGATCAGTGTCAAGCCAGGCACTTTTGATCGGGCGAATGAAGTATTACGCCGATGGGGACAAGAAAAACATTGAAAGCGCTGCAAGATAAAATGCAAAGCTATCGGCAAACAACGGATAGCTACGAAGCCATCGAAGATTTTGAAGAGATTGAGAAGTTTGGTCAAGGCTTCACATCCACCGATTTACTTGAAGAAGTCGATATAGGTAACGGTGATAGGAAAAGACCAACTTTTGTTAGTGCAAATTTAGGTGTAAAGTACAAAGAAAAATTAATAAAAATCCTTAAGGATTACAAGGATTGTTTTGCTTGGGAATATCACGAAATGCCTGGATTAAGCCGGCAGCTTGTGGAACATCGGTTACCTATAAAATTGGGTTATCGGCCGTTTAAACAGTATCCTAGGTGTTTCAATCCAGCCTTGTACCAAATCATAAAAGAAGAGATAGAACGGTTGTTGGAGGCAAAATTTATCAGGCCTTGCCGATACGCGGAGTGGGTTTCCAACATCGTTCCAGTCATGAAGAAAAATGGAAAGCTTCGAGTATGCGTCGACTTCAGAGATTTAAACAAGGCGACGCCAAAAGATGAATACCCGATGCCAATAGCTGATATGCTTATTGATGCTGCATCAGGGAACAAGATCATAAGTTTTCTAGATGGTAATGCCGGGTATAACCAGATACTCATGGCAGAAGCCGATATACCAAAACGGCTTTGGATGTCCCGTGCAATAGGATTGCTCGAGTGGATGATAATGACTTTCGGCTTGAAAACGCTGGAGCAACGTATCGGGGGCAATGAATCGATCTTTCATGATTTAATCGGCCACATTGTCGAAATATATATTGACGATGTAGTAGTAAAGTCCGCAGACGATTTCCAACATTTGGCGATTTAGAGGGTGTTTAAAAACATAAGATCGCACGGTTTGAAGATGAATCCTTACAAGTGTGCGTTAGTGTGTCAACCGGCGCTTTAGGCTTTATGGTACATGAAAGAGGAATCAAGTCACCAAACGAGGTCAAGACCATAGCCATCTTGAACCACCGACGCAAAATGAATTACAAAAGTTGATCGGCAAAATTAACTATCTCCGTCGGTTCATCTCGAACCTCTCGGTAGAATTCGTGCCTTTACTCCATTCTCGAAGTTGAAGGACAATGAAGAATTTATATGGGGAGCCGACGTGAAAGCTTTCAACGAAGTCAAAAGGTATTTGTCCAACCCTCCGCTTTGGCCGCACCGCAAAAAGGGATTCATTTCGATTATATGTCTCGTGAAGAAGATACTATTGGAGCTGTTTTGGCACAAGAAGTGCATGGTAAAGAGAGGGTTATCTTTTATTTAAGCCGACGGTTCTTTGGACGCAGGTCGTGTACCCTTTTATTGAAAAACTATGTTTATCCTTGTACTTCTCGTGCACAAAGCTAAGGCACTACATATTAGCATCGGCTTGTAAGGTCATCTGCAAAACCGATGTTATAAAATATATATTGTCACTCAATTCTGCGAGGTCGACTTGGCAAATGGGCTTACGCCTTGGTCGAGTTCGACTTATCATACTGAATCGGCCAGCGGTCAAAGGACAAGTCCTAGCCGATTTTATAACGAGACATGACACAACAACAAACCTAGTCTTGGTAGCACCATGGCAACTGTTCTTTGACGGATCGATATGTGGGAAGGTGATGGTATCGGTGTTGTACTCACTTCACCCAAAGGGCATAGCTTTGAATTTGCATTCCGCTAAATAGCCGATGCTCCAACAACCAGTGCCGAGTCTGAGCGTTACTCAAAGGCTTCTTGTTGTTAGAAAATATTGGAGTAAGAGCTGTTGAGGCATATGGTGATTCATTATTGGTAGTACAAACAAATAAAGAGAATACCAATGTCGGGATGAAATACTATGAAATATTTAGAACAATGTTTAGAGATTATCAGCTCTTTTACTTCATTTTCTATCGGTCATATTCCTCGTGAATTGAGCGATAGAGCTAATGCTTTAGCTCAAAGCATCGAGGATATAAGGATTTTGACCAAAGTCGAGAGACCGAACTAGTGAGCAAAGCGGTCATGTGCGCAAATATTGCTGATTGGAGAACGCAAATAAAAGATTATCTAGTCGATCCATCCAAGCCGACAGAACGAAAGATAAGACAACAAGCGTTGAAATACGTTGTTTTAGACGATATACTATATTATCGGACTATGGAAGGTTTGTTGTTGAGATGTCTTGAAACTGAAGAAGCGCGAGTGGCAATGGGCGAAGTACACGAAGGGATTTGTGGTTCTCATCAATCGGCACATAAGATGAAATGGATGCTCAGACGGACAGGTTATTTTTGGCCGACGATGTTAGAAGATTGTTTCAAGTACTATAAAGGATGTCAGACATGTCAAAAGTTCAACAGAACGCATAACCGCACGACATCGGCTTTACATCCAATTATCAAACCTTGGCCGTTCAGAGGTTGGGGAATAGACATAATCGGCCAAATATTTCCTGCCTCGAGTAAAGGCCATAAGTTTATTTTGGCCGCAACCGATTATTTCTCAAAGTGGGTCGAGGCTATACCATTTAAAAAGGTGACCACTGTTGAAGCGATTAGTTTTGTGAATGAACATATCGTCCATCGGTTTGGAATACCGCAAACAATCACGACCGACCAAGGTACGGTATTCATGTCAAACGAGTTTCAGAGTTACGCAACGAGTTTAGGGATCAAATTGTTAAACTCTTCGCCATATTATGCTCAGGCTAATGGACAAGCCGAGTCGTCTAATAAAACGCTAATCAAATTGATCAAACGAAAAATTGATGAGAAGCCAAGGAATTGGCATTCGACTCTATCGGAGTCACTTTGGGCTTATCGGTTATCTTATCACGGAGCGACAAAACTTTCACCTTACCAATTGGTGTATGGACAAGAAGCCGTTCTGCCCGTAGAGATCAATATTGAGTCGATACGAATAGCCAGAAAAATGGTTTGTCAGCTCAAGATTACAATGATTTAATGGTCGACAGCTTGGATGAATTAGCGGAGTTACGTTTATCTACGCTTGATCGGCTTAAAAGGAATAAGATCAGAGTTGCAAGATCATATAATAAAAAGGTCATGATTAAGTCTTTTGATCTAGCCGATTTGGTATGGAAAACAATACTGCCTGTTGGCTCGAAAGATAACCGGTTTGGAAAATGGTCACCTACGTGGGAAGGGCCATATAAAATTAATCGGCTAGTCGGCGGAAACTCATACTTGCTGGAAACGCTTGAAGGGTATGTATTGCCGAAAGCTATTAACGGGAAATACTTAAAGAAATACTATCCTAGCGTTTGGATCGGAACCTAGCCGACTAAAAATCTCGTTCAGAGCCAAGATTAACACGATGCTGTTAATCGACTGAAAGAGTACCAAACTCTAGATATAAGAAAAATATGAATCGGCTAAACAGCCGATTGTAAACATAGCAAAATTACAAGCATTCATGAGACATTCAGAGTATTTAGAAGTTTTGGAACGACCAATCAAGTTTTACATCCCAGAATCTGGGAGTCGTGCTCCTAAAGCCGACAGTGCTCCAGCCGCTTTGGCAATTGTTTCTTGTACCTCATCCAAGATTTTGTCATCTTCTGCTGCAATGCCTGTGATGTGCACAAGACGGCCCCGATCTTCCGGTGAGGGGATAACTTCGATTTGGCGGAGGATGACTTTGACGATCCGGCTACGAACCACACAAGGATAAGCGCCTGCAATCGCTAAACCACACTCCTTGTCGTTATCAACCGTGCCAAGAACACGGATGACCTGACCACGAAGGTCTATTCTTGCGAGCAATCAAGAACTAGCAAGAACAAGGATGAAGCACACTCAAGTTGAGGTTTCAAACTTGTTTATCGCTGCTCTAGCCGAGTCAGAGAACAAGGATAAAGTTCCACACATGGGTAACTATTCTCAAATCAAAACCTAAGGAGATAGATAGGGGCTTGTCCAATATATATAGCCAAGGATGGCTGCTAGGAGTTGGTCTCACGCCACTTTAATTACATGGGAACTCAGCCCAAAATTATGGTGGCACAGCACCCTAAAAGACAGAGACCGTCGCACTATTTTTACTGCTGTGGCCAGCTCGAGTGGAATTTGATGATGAGGCCAGATCCGTTGGAAAGAGCACGAATTTATCTTTTAATCAAGTACTCACTCATCCCGAACGGACTCCGTATGCAATTGTTATGGCCAGTGGAAGGTGGACTACTCCTGGGTGGACGTTTTGGCTTCCTTCTCGGGAATAACTTGTACTATAGCTTGTAGTGATGTGGAATGACGTCCTTGCAGCTCTAAGCCATGATTCGTAAGCACAAGCACATTATTATGCAGTGGTATATCCTCAAAAATATAATTATACCACCCGAGAAACGAGTTCACCTGTTGATTTAGCTGCTGTGCGCGTGCCCCTGTGATAGGACCTTGCATAGGAGGTGGTGGTGGTGAGGTCATGGGTGTATCTGACATAGTGATGTCCTCATCAGCCTGGGATAGGTACAAGTTTAGCCGACTGCTCCTTGAAGGCTGCCACGACTGATGCTATTTCTATCTTTTGCTCCTTGGCGGCCGATGATGTTTTTTCAAAGGAATCTTGGCCTTCAGCAATGAGCTTTATCGTCCTCGCCAACTCACCCTCAAGAAATTTTTTAGTGGTTTCTAACTTTTGAAGATTAGATTTGTTAGCCTTCAGAGATTCTATGGTTGCATCAAATTTTTTCTTCTTTGCCTTTGTCTCTGCAACCATTTTGTTAAGGATTTTCTGATCGGCCTCTTGGGCCATTCTCTTTGCTTTCCTCTCCTGGGCTGCTTCCACTAAAGCCTTCTTCTCATCTAGGTGACACACTTCGAGCAGCGCAGCCATGGCCTCTGGTGGCAAATCAGTTTCAACTACGGCCATAGCATCTCGAATCGGCTGATTATTATTCAGAATCTCTGATTGAGGCCTTGACACCAAATCAAAGAGTCTGTTGAGGCGATCTTGCATTCCGGGAGCCGATGAGACAGCAGCCGACACGTCTTTGGAAACCGCGATGATATTTTGGATTGCAGAGATATAGTCATCGGTACAAAAATCTCTCGATCATCCAAATCGATAAGTTGAAGCCAAGGATGTTGGATGGATCGGATGTCTCGGAGCGGCGAAGGTTGTTGGCGCTGGCATCGGCTGAGGAGGCAACGGCTCTTTGGCCGATATATCTGGCAAGCTTGCCAGGATGTTGGCCACTTGTGCCGATGCGGTAGGCTGGAAGAAGATAGAATATAATGAAAACCGATGGACTAAATCGAGATCCTTAAATTTTGAGATAGACAAATACCGAGCGAGAGCCGATCCGCATGGGTGAACTTTCGCCACTTTGTTCCCGTGGCTTGGAGTGTTTTTTGGCAAAGAACTTTAGTGGACTTCGCTTCTTCTTCTCTCAAGGTCCATCGGCTAGAAAGTTAGTTTATGAAGAAACTAAAAGAAACAAGAGATGGTTAAACGTAACTTACTTGGTTGTTGTTGTCTTTCCAAATCGGACAATGATGGGCTTTGAATGCCCAAGGAACCAGAAGTATAGCCAGTAAGTGCAGTTGCCTTGTATGGTCGTTTTTCTTTACTAGCCAAGGGCGTCGATCGGCTTCTTACCAAAGGCAGCTTTAGTCGCAAAGAAAAGAGGATAAAGCCAATGAGACATTCATATAGGCTACGATAAAGAAAAGTTAAAATCGACTAATACCGCCTTGATAATATCTACAAGACTCGTATTATCATATCCGGAGCTCGATTCGTCACTTGAACTGTTATCAGAAGATACCATCGGCTCAGGAACGTCTGGGAAAAGGGCATTAATAATGGCCGATGGGGTACGATCTAAGAGAAGTGCATTTGCAATTGAAGACCACCATACAGAGAATCGGCTGGATCGACGATTATTCAAGACAAAATGTGGCAAAGATTTGATCTGCAAGTCATCGGCTATCTCCAAGACCATATTGGCTGCAGCTAAAGATCTCACTCTAGTCCTAGGCTGAACCAAGTCGAGAAGTGGGAGACTAGGGATCACTTGGCCGAAACCCAGTTGTCTGGCAAAAATGGAAGGATGATAAGATTCATAGGAAGGCTGAAAGGTACAATTTCTTGTATTAAAGCCGACATGTAAGATGCTGGGAGAAATAAAAACTTTGAAGAAATCTAGAGTCGATTCAGGCATCTACTCGACTCGCCGAATCCAGATGAAGAAATGATGGCCATTCAAAATCGGCTGCATTGGTATAACTGAAGAAGTCTTGTTGGCTAAAATCATTACTACCAAGTTCAGGAAGAAAGATAAATATTTTTTCAGGCCGACTGGAGATATCTTCTTGCTACCAGAGCACATTATGTATCTTTCGCCATAAGATCGGCTGGCTCTGAATTCTGGTGCTACATTTTCTGGTGTATCTTCACGAGGGAATACCGAGTCGTCAGATGGATCAATTTGAAGGATCGGCTAAATAAACAGTACAACCACATCTGTATGAACCAGAGAGGACCTCCTACGTTGCCGACGCAAAATTTGGCAAAACCAGTAAAAAGCCGACTCCTAATTATATGCATCATTTGACAAACTGCTCCAAGGAACATCTTTCCCAAGGCTAGCCGACGGCCCTCTACCAACCGCTCTGCCATCAACTGATACACTTGTGTTGGTCCTAAAGAAGCACCACAAAACAAAAATCGGTCTAACCATAAGTTCAGGAAAGCAACATGTTTTTCATCTGATATCGGCCTGTTCACTTTATTATTGTTATCAATGTACTTGCGCCAGCCTTCTCCTTCGGATTGAATAAGCTTGTATTTCGGTTTGCCACTAAAAGCCGATATCTGCTCACCATCTGGCCTAAGGCAACACAATTGGGCTATGTCCATGAGGGTTAGGCCGATGGGACCAGTATAGAACAAAAAGGCATTGAAGGTCTCCGACCAGAAATAACAGGCCGTGGCCACTAAGGGCTCATTGGCTTCTGGATCGGCTAGTGAGAGAGGGATACACTCAGCTATACCCATCTTTTCCCATTCCTCTCTTTTTTGAGGAGCCACGCGAATATACCAAGATCTCCACCCCTTAAGCGCTGTCGGCCATGCCCTGAAGCTTTTTTCCCAGCTCTCTATGTTGAATGCAGTAGCCGATAGAGGAAGACGGGGAATATCCTGACTAATAATCGTGCTGGCATCTAGGTTCCCTATCGGACCAAGGAAGTACTGATCTTTACTGTTAGGGATCAGAATGAGTACCTGACTCGCGTCCATTTCAGCCGATCTTAGCAAGCCGATTGGAGAAGAGAGGTGCAGGCCGATTGATGGAAACTGAGCAAAGGGTAAGCAAAAGCCGATTGTTTGGGGTCAGAGCTTGTGCGCGTGAGGAATGACCGAGGTGGGGGCCCCGTTTTATAGCATGGTAAAAATTTGAAACGGCGGGAAGTGAATCTCAAAGGACGCGAGCAGTTAAAACGCACTACCAGCATGTCAGAAAATTACGGCGCAAATAAAGCGGCAATTAATGGGTGAAGATCAAACGTTAGCCGATTGAACAAGCCGATAATTGTGATTTATGACAGATGACAAGTCATCTCTCAAAAATGGGGGGCATATGTTTGCACCAAAATTTGGCAAGCTTGGTTAAAATTGACAATAAAGTCAAAGATACGGAATTAACGGACATGATGGAAAGGTTTGGAGATATTTTGGTAACTGCAAGATTTTTAAGAAAAACAACCGTCCGAGATAAGGCCGATACGGATACGAACTTGAAGCGTGTTGTAACAGGATACGATCGGCCGAAGGTATAAAAGAAGGACCAAAGCGAGCTGCGAAATGATCATCAACATAATACAATCAACCAGCTTTTACTTTTCATCTACTTTTCCTGTCAATTAGGAGTAGTTCTTGTAATTTAGTCTTTGTAATCGATTTTTGATCAATAAAGCAGCGCATCGCCGATTGTTGATCTTCGTCAATTACACCCCAGGTTTGATTTATTCTGATTTTGTTGCGCATCGCCTTCTTCAGAATCAATCTGCCTTTATCGTTTGATTAGCCTTAATCGGCTAGTTAAACTTATCTAGTTACTTTGATCTTGATCGGCTTCAAGCTGATTGAGTCTAAGCCGATTGATCTTGACGATCGGCTTGAGTAAATTTTATTGTTTTTTACCTTGTCGATTACAGGTCAAATCGACTGGCACGCTTTGAACCAGGTGTTCGTCTGGTGTGCTGTTGTGAGAAAGCCTACATCAAGTTTTTGACGTCAACAATGTGGCAAACATTCCACCCACATTTTCAGATTCTTCTTTAGAACAGCCCTAAGCATGGTAGACAAAGTTATATTAACAACCCATGTTTGACCATCTGTTAGAGGATGACATGTAGTGCTGAATAGTAACTTAGTGCCCAATTTGTTCCATAGGGTGCGCCAAAAATGACTAAGAAATTTTGTTTCACGATCTGAGACTATCGTATTAGGAACAACATGCAAGCGAACAATTTCACGAAAGAATAAATCAGCAACATGAGTAATATCATCACTCTTGTGACATGGTATGAAGTGAACTATTTTGGAAAAGCGATCCACAACCACAAAAATACTATCCCTCCCCTTCTTTGTTCTAGGCAATCCCAAAACAAAATCCATTGAGATATCCTCCCAAGGAGTGTTTCGAATAGGAAGGGGCATGTACAAACTGTGTGGGTTAAGTCCGGACTTAGCTTGTTGACATGTGGAGCAACGAGCAACAAAACTCTCCACATCGCGTCGCATCTTTGGCCAAAAGAAGTGATCAGACAGGATGTCCTCGGTCTTCTTGACACCGAAGTGCCCCATAAGTCCACCACCGTGTGCTTCCTGTAATAGCAAAAGACGAATAGAACTAGCTGGAATGCATAGCTTGTTAGCACGGAACAAGAAACCATCATTCATGAAGAACTTGCCATCTGTTCGCCCATCCTTACAATTCAGTATCACGTCCTTGAAATCAGGATCAAGAGCGTACTGCTCCTTCAGTGTTTGCAGCCCAAAAATTTTAAAATCAAGTTGTGAGAGCATGGTGTATCGGCGAGACAAAGCATCAGCAATGACATTTTCTTTCCCTTTCTTGTGTTTGATGACATAGGGAAATGACTCAATGAATTCTACCCATTTTGCATGCCGGCGATTCAGATTAGTTTGGTTTCTAATATGCTTTAAAGATTCATGATCAGAATGAATAATGAACTCTCTAGGCCACAAGTAATGCTCCCATGTTTCCAAAGTTTGAACTAATGCAAATAATTCTTTGTCATAAGTTGAATAGTTCAAA
This sequence comes from Otatea glauca, assembly GCA_036346275.1. Taxonomy (NCBI): domain Eukaryota; kingdom Viridiplantae; phylum Streptophyta; class Magnoliopsida; order Poales; family Poaceae; genus Otatea; species Otatea glauca. The sequence goes on along the minus strand of JAYEVK010000235.1, from coordinate 64,638 downwards.
CTAGGACCACTCAACTTCTCACTGAAATACGCAACCGGTTTGCCTTCTTGCAGCAGCACACCACCCAACCCAATTCCACTAGCATCGCATTCTTGTTCAAACATCTTTGTGAAATCAGGAAGCTGAAGCAAAGGGGCATGGGTCAATTTATCTTTCAAAATCGTGAAGGCCGTTTCTTACTACGGACCCCAAGAGAAGAGAACACCTTTCTTTGTGAGTTCGTTTAGCGGAGCAGTGATGGTTCCAACATAACGCACAAATCTGCGATAGAAGCCAGCAAGCCCAAGAAAACTCCTAATCTGTGTGACCGTTGATGGAGTTGGCCAGTTATGTACTGCTTCAATCTTGGCTTGGTCCACTTCGATACCCTGAGCTTTAACAACATAGCCAAGGAAAGACACACGATCTGTGCAGAAACTGCACTTATCCAGGTTGCTAAACAAACGTGCACTACGTAAAGCATTGAAAACAGCACGCAAATGATCTAGATGTTCCTCTAAACACTTGCTATAAATGAGTATGTCATCAAAATAGACAACCACAAATTTACCTATGAAAATACGCAAAACTTCGTTCATAAGTCTCATGAAAGTGCTAAGTGCATTAGTTAATCCAAAAGGCATAACTAACCACCCATACAAGTCGAACTTAGTTTTGAAAGCTGTTTTCCATTCACCCCCAACTTCATACGAATTTGATGGTATCAACTACACAAATCAATTTTGGAGAACAAACGAGCATCACTTAATCCATCAAGCATATCATCTAACCTGGGAATAGGATGACGATAGCGGATTGTGATGTAAACCCGTTGGGTGAATTCCCGATCTTTCGATGAGAGGGCGTGGGATAACTCGATTGGTAGAGGAGACGACGTTCACGGCCCGACTACAGCCTTCCAAGGACGCTGCGCCTTAGCAACCGATACACCACCTCCTATGGCTGCCGCGATCTTGTGGAGCGCAACACCCCGGCCACTAGGGCACTCGTCCTGCAAGCAATCGAAGAACTAGCAAGAACAAGTAGAACAAGTACTGAATTACTAGATGTAAAAGAAGGTTTCAAACTCAATCTCCAATAAGGTGGGGTTCCGAAGACAAGAAGGCAGGCGGCTAATCCAAGACGCGCTTACAAGCAAGTAGCGAGCTAAACTTGATCTAAACAAAACCCAAGTGTTCTGGTGGCGGCTAAGGGGTATATAAACGTGGAAGGGTCGACCACAAGGGTGCTGGGGTCGAGCTCCAACCCTAGGACGCGTCCCTAATGGACCCAACTTGATACACGGCCCATTGGGCCAAAATATGGTGGCGCAAAGACCACGAATGTAAAAACCTCTCGGTAGTAATTTGACGATTGCGGCCGCCTCGGAACAGATATGGACATGACTCCGGATCCATATGAAAATAGACTTCATCATAAATCATCGAAGTACTTGAACGCCCCATCCGAGTCCATATGCGCATCGGCGTCCGTCACAAGTTGGTCTTTGTCTTGCAGTCCGAATCCAACTGCGCGAATCGGTTTCCCTTTCGGTCCTCTCCTTGGTTCCTAAGCAAAACAAGAGTGCACACGTCTCCACGGTCTAAACATGACGGACATGAACTCAAGAGTGAACTCACCTGATGATTAAGTTGACGAGCACGAGCACGAGTAATAGGATCAGTAACAAGTGGTACTTGTGTAGGCGTGGATGTATCTTGTGTCGGCATGGATGTATCGTTGGTATTGATGTCCTCATCAGATTGTAATGTTGTTAATGACACGACAATCAACACACATACACCAGGAACCATCTTTCTTAGGTACGAGGAGTACAGGAACAACACATGGGCTAAGAGATTCACGAACGTACCCCTTATCTATTAATGCCTGGACTTGACGTTGAGTTTCTTTTGTTTCCTCAGGATTGGTGTGGTACGGTGCACGATTGGGCAATGATGCTCCTGGAATAAGGTCAATCTGATGTTCAATGCCCCGGATAGGTGGAAGTCCAGCTGGTACCTCTTGTGGGAAAACATCAGAATATTCCTGCAAAAGTTTAGTGACGGAAGGGTGCAAAGAAGGGGGCATATCATCCAAAGAAAACAGGACCTATGTGCACATGAGAGCAAAGCAACCAGAAGCATGAGCAAGACAATCATCCAATTCAGCTTGAGTAGCTAGCAACACATGAGACTTCAATTTCAAATCAGATTGAGCAATTTGATAGTGGGCTTTTTGTTGCAAGAATTCTGTAGCTACAACCTGATTTTCACTTAGAGCATGTTTCTGGTTTTTCTCTCTAGTTGTCCTAGCAAGTCATCTTTAACAATTTGTTTAGGAATTATTGGGTGCAATACAATTTTCTTTCCTTTAAAGATGAGGGAGTACTGATTAGTTCGGCCATTATGCAAAGAATCAGTATCATATTGCCAAGGTCTACCAGTAACATGGAACATGCTTGCATAGGCACAACATCACAATCAGCATAATCATGGTACGAACCCATAGAAAAGTGAATCCGCACAGAACGTGTTACCTTCAATTTACCACTCGAATTGAGCCACTAGATGTGGTAGGGGTGGGGATGTGGTCGTGTAGGTAAAACAAGCTTCTCCACCAAATCTGTACTAGCCAAGTTGTTGCAGCTTCTACCATCGATAATTATGCGAACGGATCGTTCCTTTACAACACCTTTGGTTTGGAACAGATTGTGACGCTGATTGTGCTCTGCTGTAGCAATCTGAAAACTGAGTACACGTTGGACCACAATACTCAAATACTTATCGGCATCAGTAGCAGCAACATGTACTTCATGATCAAATGCAGTGTCTTGTTCTACAATGTCAGTAGCAAGCATGGCATACGTGTCATCATCCAAATCACTAGCTGAAGAATACTCACCATTATCACGTATAATCAGCACTCACTTGTTTGGAAAATCACGCATGATATGTCCATGGCCCTTACAGCGGTGGTACTGGACGTCCTTGGTCCGTCCAGTAGAAGCAACCGAAGCACTTTGTGTTGGTCCCTGGGGTGCAGCCCTGCCTGCTGCAGAAGGCTGTGATGTGGAAGTCGACGTCACAGTGTGTTATTTGTTGGTGGATGGAGACGGTGCAGCCGAATGGGAGGCCGATGAAGGCGAAGTACTTAGAGTCCAAGAGTGAGTGCGACCTGCTAGAAAAGTTAGCTCGTGTCCTTGTTTGACGACCCTGCACTTCTCGTTCAGCTTTGCAAGCAATATGGAACAATCGAGTAATAGAATTGTAATCCTTGTAATCAAGAATGTCCTGTATCTCACGGTTCAGCCCACCCAAAAACTGTGCCATAGCTGCATCCTCATTCTCAACTAAACCACAACGCAACATACCAATTTGCAACTCCTGAAAGTATTGCTCTACAGAATTGGTACCTTGACGTAAGCGTTGTAGTTTATTTAGCATGTCACGAGAATAGTATGAGTGAACAAATCGGTGTCGCATGAGTAGTTTCAAAGCTTCCCAGGTTGTTGGAATGTTATTCGGATGCGTGTGGCAATGTTATCTCCACCAAACAGATGCAAAGTCTGTGAATTCACTAGTGGCAGCCCTAACTTGGTTATGTGCAGGAAAAGCATGGCATGCAAACTTTTGATCAACAGCTAATTCCCAGGTAAGATAAGCATCTGGATCATATTTTCCATTAAACGCAGGAATGGTCAACTTGACCTTAGTAAAGGAATCATCCTGAGCACATACCTCACAGCGATGCTGCTGTCGGTACATACCATGTGGATGGACAAGTGGTTGTCGACGACCTCGAGATGCATTGTAGTCGTCACGCTCATCATACTCGGTATCACCTGCATTAACATCCTCAACATGATTTGCAATGTGGTTGTGGATAGCTTGGCCTTGAACAACAGTAGCAAGTGTGCGTGATAGCTCCTCAAGATGTGTCACTATTGTGGCTAGATTAGTGTTGGTGGCGCCTTGGGCGGTCCGCATTGCATCCAGAGTTGTAGTCGTTTTGATCTGGACGTCCTCAAGTTGTGCAAGATGCGCATTTGTTTGTCGGATGTCCTCCTCAACGCCTTCCGTATGCAGGCGCATTTGACGTTCAAAGTGTTGAATAATGCCCCTAGTATGAGGAGAATGTGCTATGGTGGATTATGTGATGAGGACATCACTATGTCGGATACACCCATGACCTCACCACCACCACCTCCTATGCAAGGTCCTATCACAAGGGCACGCGCACAGCAGCTAAATCAACAGGTGAACTCGTTTCTCGGGTGGTATAATTATATTTTTGAGGATATACCACTGCATAATAATGTGCTTGTGCTTAGGAATCATGGCTTAGAGCTGCAAGGACGTCATTCCTCATCACTACAAGCTATAGTACAAGTTATTCCCGAGAAGGAAGCCAAAACGTCCACCCAGGAGCAGTCCACCTTCCACTGGCCATAACTATTGCATACGGAGTCCGTTCGGGATGAGTGAGTACTTGATTAAAAGATAAATTCGTGCTCTTTCCAACGGATCTGGCCTCATCATCAAATTCCACTCGAGCTGGCCACAGCAGTCAAAATAGTGCGACAATCTCTGTCTTTTAGGGTGCTGTGCCACCATAATTTTGGGCTGAGTTCCTATGTAATTAAAGTGGCGTGAGACCAACTCCTAGCAGCCATCCTTGGCTATATATATTGGACAAGCCCCTATCTATCTCCTTAGGTTTTGATTTGAGAATAGTTACCCATGTGTGGAACTTTATTCTTGTTCTCCTGACTCAGCTAGAGCAGCAGTAAATAAGTTTCGAAACCTCAACTTGAGTGTGTGCTTCATCCTTGTTTTTGCTAGTTCTTCAATTGCTTGCAAGAATAGACGTTCGTGGTCAGGTCATCCGTGTTCTTGGCACGGTTGATAACGACGAGGAGTGTGGTTTAGCGATTGCAGGCGCTTATCCTTGTGTGGTTCGTAGCCGGATCGTCAAAGTCATCCTCCGCCAAATCGAAGTTATCCCCTCACCGGAAGATCGGACCGTCTTGTGCGCATCATTTGGTATCAGAGCAACGGTTGACTGGTGAGTTCTTGTATCTAGTTTAGTTGTTTCATTTCGTTTCTCCTAGAGTCCAGAAAATTTGCCCCACAAAAAATTTGTTCTCCGCTGTCCAAACCCTTTTGTGCCTTTCAATTAGTTAATTTTGTTTTTGCTAAATTGAGTTTGCGTCCGTTCTAGTATTGTCTTGTTGCTGTTCATCTTGTTCATCTCCCCACATCAAAATCCATTCCTAAAGTCCAGAAAAAAACAAACAAAAAAAATTCCATCTCGGCAGAATCTGTCCATCTCTGCAACCACCACCAAAACACCATAAATCACACTTCCTTATCCTTTTGAGTGAAACCAAAAGGAGCCGATCCGTGACTTAGTATTCTATGTTGATGCCAATTTTCACATCCATACTTACAAGCACGAGAAATCTGTGAATGTTTCAATAAGACCTAATTGCTGTCCTGAAATCTGCATCTGTGTGCAATTGAAAAATTTGTGCAAAATTCTCAGTTGAATTTCAGAACGTTTGTCCAAAAGAAAAGTTGTTGCATAAGCCATCAGGAAGAAAAAAAGAAAAAAAAGAATCTTTGGAAAAAAAGGCACTTAACCGGCAAAAATACTGACCTGCTGTCTGGTGGACAGAAATTAGCAAAATACAAAGTTGGATCCATCTTGTGCTCCCAAGTTGCAAATTGCATATGCTTGAATTTTGTTGTGTGTGACCACTTGTATCCACTGCCATATCTTTTGTTTTAGCCTAATATCCATCTTTGTTTGATCAGCAACATAGGCTAATTGCTAGTTTCGAACACTTATTCAATTCTATGCAAATTCTGAGATTGGCTGATTGTTTTCCGTTGCTACTCATTATAAAGCCTTTCCGAGCTCCACTTTTTACTAACCATACAGGTGATAAGTCTTGCAATCGCTTTACTCACACTTGAGATCGGTTTATCACGAACCAGCCACCGGATTGCACCCCTTGCTGCACTTGTAAGAATTGGTAAGAGCTTGGTGAGAGCAAGAGAAAGAGACACTTGATCTTTTCAGCAAGTAGTAGTGATAGGGAACTATATACTTTTGTGTGTTTCCTTGTTTATTGCTAACCATGGCAGATGACAATGGAAGCTATGAAGAAAACCAAGCTGAAATTCTCACACCCCGCACGAGAGGAATCATACAACACTTTACACGCTTGCTCAATGTGCATGCTGAGAACCACGACAATGCTATGGCTGAGATCAACAACAACCTTGCGACACTTCGTGAACGTGTTGATCGTCTTGATAGACGACAACCACCACATGCTGCCAATCAGGTCAATCATGAACCAAGACAAAATGGTGCACCAGGACATCGAACACCGCTTGCTGCCCGCTCTTGGGCAAATGGGGTAGAAGAAGAAGAAAACAACTACGTTGCTGATACAGAGGACGATGATGGTTTCAACTCACACAATGATCATGATCATGATCATCGGCGCCTTCGACACAATCGACAAGGTATGGGTAGAAATCAGCATGAACAACGGGAGGTACGTGATGATCCATTAGGAAAGATTAAATTTACAATGCCTCCATTTGCTGGAAAGTATGCCCCGGATGCTTATCTTGATTGGGAATTAGCAGTAGAACAAAAATTTGCTTGCTATGAATTTCCTGAAAATAGAAGAGTTAGGGCTGCTACTAGTGAATTTACTGATTTTGCTTCCATTTGGTGGAATGATACATGTAGAAATCATAACAACATACCTAGAACATGGAATGCTTTGAAAAGAATGATGAGGGCCAGATTTGTTCCTTCTTACTCTGCTCGTGACTTGCTCAATAAATTACAACGTTTAAATCAAGGAAATAAATCTGTAGAGGAGTATTATCAAGAAATGCAAATTTGTGAGTTGCGGTGTGGTTTGGAAGATAATGAAGATGCTAAGATGGCTAGATTTCTAGGTGGACTTAACCGTGAAATTCAGGACATACTTGATTATAAAGAATACAACTCTGTCACTCGTTTATTTCATCTTGCTTGCAAAGCTGAAAGGGAAGTACAGGGACGACATTCCAAGATAAGAGGGAACTTTGGAGGCTCTTCTTCGTCACGACCAAGCCAAGTGCAAGTAAAGGCTCCATCCACTACTTCGGGACGAGCACTTCCACCCTCCAACTGTGGGCGTCCTGCTGCCTCTACTTCCACTCCATCGATGCAAAGGATTTGGACACATGATGCGTGATTGTCCAAGTCAGCGTGCTTTAATTGTTCGGGAAGATGGTGAGTACACTTCTGCTAGTGACGTTGAAGAAGATTTTGCTTTAGTTGTTACTGACCTCGCAGGTGAAGATCAAGGGGGTGAACATGAGGAGGAGCATTTGGGTGCTGAAATTTCAGAAAGATACATGAGCATCATTGTGAAGCGTGTCCTTAGTGTGCAAATAGAGAGTGCTGAACAGAACCAACGTCATAACTTGTTCCAAACAAAATTTGTCATCAATGAGCGTTGGTCACGAGTTATCATTGATGGAGGAGTTGCAATAATCTTGCAAGCATGGAGATGGTTGAGAAGCTTGGCTTGACCACAACACAACACCCACATCCCTACCACATTCAATGGTTCAACTCAAGTGGAAAATTGAAGGTAACAAGAATGGTGAGATTGCATTTTTCTCTTGGTTCATATCATGATCATGCTGATTGCGATGTTGTACCTATGCAAGCATGCTCTTTGCTGTTAGGTAGACCTTGGCAATATGATAAAAATGCTTCTCATGATGGTAGAACTAACCAATACACTTTTATGCATAAAGGAAAGAAAATTGTTTTGCTTCCCATGTCCCCCGCTGCAATTTTGAAAGATGACTTAGAGAAAGCTGAAAGAGAGAAGGAGAGTGCTAAAAGTGAAAATCAGATTAGAACCAAAGAGTTAGCACACCCAAAGAAGAAAGAATCCAATTCTAAGAGAGCTGAAATCAAGTTAAAGGGTGCTGTCATGCTAGCTACAAAATCTGATTTAATTGACATGATAGAATGTAATGTTGGATGCAATGCTTTGATTTGCAAAGAGACTTTGTTTTCATTCAAAATATACTGTTTCTTTGCCTTCGCTATTGTTAACCTTTTGCGGGAGTATGAGGATGTGTTTCAAATGAGGTTCCCGGGCTGCCACCTTTGAGGGGAATTGAACATCAAATTGACTTGATTCCAGGAGCAACATTACCAAACCGAGCAGCATATAGGACCAATCCAGAGGAGACTAAGGAGATACAACGTCAAGTGCAAGACTTGCTCGACAAGGGGTACGTTCGAGAAAGCCTTAGTCCTTGTGCTGTTCCTGTGCTTTTAGTACCTAAGAAAGATGGATCATGGCAAATGTGTGTGGATTGTAGAGCTATCAATAATATAACTGTTAGGTATCGTCACCCTATTCCTAGGTTGGATGATATGCTAGACGAACTGAGTGGCTCTATTGTGTTTTCGAAAGTTGACTTAAGAAGTGGATATCACCAGATTAGAATGAAACTTGGGAATGAATGAAAAACAGCGTTCAAAACTAAATTTGGCTTGTATGAGTGGTTAGTTATGCCTTTCGGTTTGACTAATGCACCTAGCACGTTTATGCGATTGATGAATGAGGTTTTACGTGCTTTTATTGGAAAATTTGTGGTGGTCTACTTTGATGACATTTTGATCTATAGCAAGTCTCTTTCTGAACATATTGAACACTTACATGATGTTTTTAATGCTTTGAGAGATGCACATTTGTTTGGTAACCTTGAGAAGTGCTCCTTTGCACCGATCGAGTCTCGTTTCTTGGCTATGTTATGACACCGCAGGAATTGAGGTTGATGAAGCCAAGATTGAAGCAATCAAGAGTTGGCCGACTCAAGCACGGTCACACAAATGCGGAGCTTTCACGGACTTGCTGGATTCTATCGACGCTTTGTGAAGGATTTCAGCACCATCGCTGCACCATTGAATGAATTGACAAAGAAAGGTGTTTCCTTCCATTGGGGCAAGCGCAAGAAGCTGCCTTTAATCTTTTAAAAGAAAAGCTCACAAATGCACCATTACTTCAACTTCCAGATTTTGGTAAGACCTTTGAACTTGAATGTGATGCAAGCGGTATTGGAATTGGTGGTGTATTGATACAAGAAGGTAAACTGTTGCTTATTTCAGTGAAAAATTAAGTGGGCCTGTTCTGAATTATTCTACGTATGATAAAGTATTGTATGCTCTTGTGCGATCTTTAGAAACGTGGCAACATTACTTATGGCCTAAAGAATTTGTCATACATTCTGATCATGAGGCACTTAAGCATATTCGTAGTCAAAGCAAACTGAACCGTAGACATGCTAAGTGGGTAGAATTCATTGAATCATTTCCTTATGTCATCAAATACAAGAAATGGAAGGATAATGTGATTGCTGATGCATTGTCTAGAAGATATGCAATGATGTCTCAACTTGATTGTAGAATTTTTGGCTTGGAAACCATAAAAGATCTCTATGCTCAGGATAATGATTTCAAAGAAGTCTTGCTAAATTGTAAAAATGGAAAAAGTTGGCACAAATTTGTTAACAATGATGGATTCTTGTTTAGAGCTTACAAGCTATGCATTCCAGCTAGCTCCGTTCGTCTTTTGTTGCTACAGGAGGCGCATGGAGGAGGATTGATGGGACACTTTGGAGCTAAAAAGACGGAGGATGTACTGGCTAAACATTTCTTTTGGCCAAAGCTGAGACGTGATGTCAATCGCTTTGTTGCACGCTGCACTACATGCCAAAAAGCTAAGTCTCATCTAAACCCACATGGTTTGTACATGCCGCTCCTTGTTCCTAGTGTTCCTTGGGAAGATATATCTATGGACTTTGTTTTAGGATTGCCTAGAACAAAGAAGGGAAGGGATAGTATTTTTGTTGTTGTGGACCGATTCTCTAAAATGGCACATTTCATTCCATGCCACAAGAGCGATGATGCCACTCATATTGCTGATTTATTCTTCAAAGAAATTGTTCGTTTGCATGGTATGCCTTGTACTATTGTTTCAGATCGTGATGCCAAGTTCTTGAGCCATTTTTGGAGAACTTTATGGAGCAAATTAGGGACAAAGCTAGTGTTCTCTACCACATGTCACCCTCAAACCGATGGCCAAACTGAAGTGGTGAATCGAACCTTGTCAACCATGTTGAGGGCTGTTCTAAAGAAGAATTTGAAGATATGGGAAGAATGCCTACCTCATGTGGAGTTTGCCTATAATCGTACATTGCACTCTCGACAAAAATGACTCCATTTCAGGTTGTGTATGGCTTTAACCCTCGTGCTCCAATTGATCTATTGCTTTTACCATCTTCGGAGAAGGTAAACTTTGATGCAAAGAGACGTGCTGAATTTGTTCTTAAATTGCATAAGACCACAAAAGAAAATATAGAGCGCATAACTGAGAAATATAGGGTTGCTGGTAACCATGGTAGAAAGGAATTGACATTTGAACCTGGTGATCTTGTTTGGTTGCATTTGCGGAAAGAAAGATTTCCTAACTTACGAAAGTCTAAATTAATGCCTAGAGTTGATGGTCCTTTCAAAGTGCTTGAACGAATTAATGATAATGCTTATAAACTTGAGTTACCTGTAGATTTTGGGGTTAGTCCCACTTTTAACATTTCAGATTTGAAGCCATATTTTGGAGAGAACGATGAGCTTCAGTCGAGGACGACTCAAATGCAAGAAGGGGAGGATGATGAGGACATCACTATGTCGGATACACCCATGACCTCACCACCACCACCTCCTATGCAAGGTCCTATCACAAGGGCACGCGCACAGCAGCTAAATCAACAGGTGAACTCGTTTCTCGGGTGGTATAATTATATTTTTGAGGATATACCACTGCATAATAATGTGCTAGTGCTTAGGAATCATGGCTTAGAGCTGCAAGGACGTCATTCCTCATCACTACAAGCTATAGTACAAGTTATTCCCGAGAAGGAAGCCAAAACGTCCACCCAGGAGCAGTCCACCTTCCACTGGCCATAACTATTGTATACGGAGTCCGTTCGGGATGAGTGAGTACTTGATTAAAAGATAAATTCGTTCTCTTTCCAACGGATCTGGCCTCATCATCAAATTCCACTCGATCTGACCACAGCAGTCAAAATAGTGCGACAATCTCTGTCTTTTAGGGTGCTGTGCCACCATAATTTTGGGCTGAGTTCCTATGTAATTAAAGTGGCGTGAGACTAACTCCTAGCAGCCATCCTTGGCTATATATATTGGACAAGCCCCTATCTATCTCCTTAGGTTTTGATTTGAGAATAGTTACCCATGTGTGGAACTTTATTCTTGTTCTCCTGACTCGGCTAGAGCAGCAGTAAACAAGTTTCGAAACCTCAACTTGAGTGTGTGCTTCATCCTTGTTCTTGCTAGTTCTTTGATTGCTTGCAAGAATAGACCTTCGTGGTCAGGTCATCCGTGTTCTTGGCACGGTTGATAACGACGAGGAGTGTGGTTTAGCGATTGCAGGCGCTTATCCTTGTGTGGTTCGTAGCCGGATCGTCAAAGTCATCCTCCGCCAAATCGAAGTTATCCCCTCACCGGAAGAGCGGGCCGTCTTGTGCGCATCATTATGAATGCTCCGAAGTTCCTACCATTGTTAGCGAAAGAAAACAAGAAACAAGGGAAACACAAGTATATGTCGTGCAACTAATAGGTTGTGGTTATGTCAAGTCACACCCTCACAAGCCGTTATCGAATTCTTACCAATTCTTACCAAGTCACAGAGGTGATCGGCAACCAGCGGATGGAGATTGGATGGAGCGATTGCCAGGTGACATGAGTCTATTCGCTGTAGAGAAGTGGAGCTTGGAATGTTCAAATATGTAGCAAGGATTAGCAACAATTCAAATTAGAATTGCAAGTTGAAAATTCGTTCAAAGTACTAGTCAAAGTTGCTGATCCTAGCCCAAACCGATGAAAAGCTAATCAGTGTTAGCAAGCAGAAAGGCTCAAAAAGGGGGTGGGGCTGCGAGGCAGTGATGTACACAAATCCAGGACACAGGAGCAAAAATTTCTAGTCAAAACAGAAAAGGTTAAATTTTGCCGAACTTCTGGGGGCATTTTGAGGCCCTAAACGATGTTTTTTGGGGTCAAATGAATTTTCGGATGTAACTTTCTGTTTCGGTCGTTTTGAGTACTCGAACAGCCCAATCGGAGGTTGTATGCAAAAGTTATGATTGTTTTCGTACAAGGTGTCCGGAGGGGTTCCGAAACCACTTCAAAAGGAATACTGGATTCAAATCCAGAGAGGCTACAGTTATTCCTTCTCAAGCCAAGCCAAAACAAACTAAAAATGGTTATACTTTCCGTATTCTTCCCTCTGATCCTTTCGAAACCGAAATCAAATCGATCTGGACTTTCCTTATCCCTCAAACCAAAACCAATATATGGAAGGTCTCTGCTCGGAATTTTCTCTTTTTTTGTTCTTCTTCATTATATTTTTTTCTTCTTCTCTCTTTTTTTTGTTCTTGTCCTTCTCTTTTTTTCTATTTTTTCTATCTGAGATTGGCTTTCTGTGCGAGGCAGGAGAGGCGCTAGCCGCGTGGCATGGGGCGGTAGGGTCGGCAAAGGTGATGATGATAAACCTGCAGCAGTTAAAGATATCAACGAAGATGCAAAGGCGACAAGCAAGATGCAATGACAAGACGAACCAAACACCAATCTAAACTAAGACCAGCAACTCAACACGACGGTGCAACTGAAAATTCAACAATGCAAAATACTGATAAGAAAGATGCAAGGCACAAATGGTTTTGGATAGCGGATGATCTACTACTATTTTTTTTGTTTTTTGGCCTTTTTTGGACTTTAGGTTTGAAAAAGAAATGATCTACTAACTCTCACCGATGAACGTGAAATCTGATACTAACTTCTTCCTAAGTGCCCAATCTTTTGGTGAGAAGATAACTTTCGATTCTGGTGGAGGTGACTCTCACGATCCGACTACAAACGAACAGGTCGTGTGCGCCAGAGCAATCGCTGAACCACCTCCGAAGGTTATTGACCTTGCTGGGTAGCACGATCAACCTGAACACGAGGTTCAATTCCTGCGAGTAATTGAAGAACTAGCAAGAATAAGATAAAGGCAACAATGAATCTGCAAAAGTAATTTGACTGAACTCAAAAGTGGGGTTCTCAAAGGCTGTCTCACAGGTGGTCGACTGACACAACTGAAGAGCAGAGTTTGCGCAATGGCTAAACTAACACAAAGAAAAACCCGCCTTACAAGAGGAACTCGAACCCGACTAAATAGATGGAGGGGGAGGCAATTTTGGCCAGCACTATGGAAGGGGCAAAATCTCCTCCCATCCTTCCATAATCTGTCTAAAATTATATTTTATTACATGGGCCTAGCCCAAATGATGGGTGGCACAGCACCCCTTTTATTTTTTGCCATCTTCTTGACCTTCATTCCTTAGGAGAATCACACAGTTCAGTCCACGTGCACGAGATCGAGTCATCGGTCCTTGTATCATTTCTGGAGGTGTGGTAGCAGCAGGTGATGTGGTTGGAACTGAAGAAGTGGTGTCCTTATCATCAAGTGTGCTAAACTTGCTAAGGACTTACTAGTTAAGTCACAAGAAAGTTGCTTGCGATGTGCGGAGATTGAGGGGGATTTAGATAAAATCCAAGTAGAACTTAGGAAGAAGTTAGAAGACCAAGCCCTTAGGATTAGAAATGCTCCTTGCATATCTTATGGTGCCCTCAAGATTGAGGCAGCCGTGCTGAGGGAGAAAAATGTACGTGCTGAGAGTTATTCTCTTTCTGGTTCTTCTTCTCCCTCTCTTCCCTATTCTTCATATGCCTCTTTCTTTCGGGAGTGTGAGTATCTCATGAGCACACTCGAGAAGTTTGTAGGAGGCAAGAAGAAGCTCAATCTCATTGTATACCAATCCAAGATTAGCCAATTTAATCAGGGTCTAGGATTTGACTACTTGGAGCATGCTCGGGCGCATCCTCCCACCATTGTGCGTGGCTCTAAGAAAGGTGAGATCTTGGTAGCTCCCAGGGTGAGTACCACTATGTTTAGGTTTGCTGGTGTTGTCTATGGGACTTCTAACCAGAAATTTGCTACCCCTACTGCTTCTGTCTCTAGCAAGGCGAAGTACACGCACCTTATAGAAGAAGGATGGTCACCTAGTGGATTTCTGTTTTAGGCGTGTCAAGATCACTCGACGTGAGCATGTAGCTGATCTTAGGGGTATTCAGGGTCCTCCCCAGACTCTGACTGCTTCTAAGGCACACACTGCTGTTAGACAGGTTAGAGAGTTGCCTATTTTTGGGCAGCGTCCAGGACTCGCTTTTTATACTGTTTCTTCGAGGTTTAGTCCTGGAGTTGCTCGTGGTCAATCTACCCGCCGCCCTCTTGATATTCCTCAGTTTTCCCATCGAGGTAGGTATCAGTGGTGTGAGTTGTTTTCTAGTAGGAAATCTAGGCAGCCTTACTGGGATGGTCTAGCCTTTGCACCACAGTAGGCCAACCCAGTTCCACCTCCCAGATCATCTACTAGAGTTTCTACTGAACTTGTGAGATTTGAGCATCTGGGAGTCACTCGAGTTTTGTCTTCTTCTGTGGCTGGTACTCTGAGGCGTCGTGTGGTTCAGTATTGGGTTTCCATGTCTTCAATCTATCCCAGTACTGACTCATCTCTCTCTTTTGGCTTGATTAGGCTCATCAGATTTGGAAGGGAGATGTCTGCATTGTTGACTATAGTTGTTCTCGCCATATGACCGGAGATTATCGTTGGTTCTCTTCCCTAGTCTGAGCCCCCGGTAATGAAAATGAGTGCCAAACACTCCAAATGGACTTCCTATGCATCCTAGCTCATTTCTGCATGCGTTTCAAATTGTCCGAGTCGGGGTTAAATATTCCTAACGACGGGTCCCAATTTTGTAGGCTCTATGCGTATGAAAAAGAGTCACACAACAAAACTGAGTGTCAAACACCCCAAATGCACTTCATGTGTGCCTTAGCTCATTTTGGCATGCGTTTCGAATATTTCCAAGTTAGTGCTAAATATTCATCACGACGGGTCCCAATTGGCACTGTAGATTCCATGCGTCCAAAAAAAGTCACATAATGAAACTGAGTGTCAAACACCCCTAATGGACTTCATATGCACACTAGATCATTTCGTCGAGCATATCAAATCTGTCCGAGTTGGTGTTAAATATTCCGCAAGACGGGTACTAAATGGCATGGTAGACTCCATGCGTGCGAAAAAAGTCACATATTTAAACTGAGTGCCAAACACCCCGAATGGACTTCATATGCACCCTAAGTAGCAAACACCCCGAATGGACTTCATATATGCCTTAGCACATTTCGGCAAGTGTTTCGAATTCATCCAAGTCGGTGTTAAACATTCCTCACGACGGTTCCCAATTGCCACTATAGCCACTATGCGTACGAAAAAATTCACATAATTAAACTTAGTGCCCAACACCCCGAGTCGACCTCATATGTGCCCTATTTCATTTTTGCATACGTTTCAAATCTGTTTGAGTCAGGGTTAAATATTCCTCACGACGGGGCACAATTGGCACTGTAGACTCCATGCATATGAAAAAAAAATCACATAATGAATCTAAGTGTCAAACACCACTAATGTACTTCATATGCGCCCTAGCTAATTTCGTTGAGCGTTTTGAATACGCCCAAGTAGGTGTTAAATATTCCGCACGATGGATACTAAATGGCACAGTAGACTCCATGCGTTCGAAAAAGTCACAAAATTAAACATAGTGCCAAACACCCCTAATGGACTTCATATGCGCCCCAGCTCATTTTAGCGTGTGTTTTGAATCCGTCGAGTCGGTGATAAACATTCCTCACAACGGTTCCCAATTGCCACTATAAGCTTCATGCGTATGGAAAAAAGTCACATAACGAAACTGAGTATCAAACACCCTGAACGGACTTCAGATGTGCCATATCTCATTTCTACATGCATTTCAAATCCGTCCAAGTCAAGGTTAAATATTACTCACAACAGGTATCAATTGCTACTTTAGACTCCAAGCGTAAGAAAAAAGTCACATAATGAAACTGAGTGTCAAACACCCTAATGGACTTCATATGTGCCCTAGCTCATTTCGTCGAGAGTATCAAATCCGTCCGTGTCGATGTTAAATATTCTGCAAGACAGGTACCAAATGGCACGGTAGACTCCATCTGTGCGAAAAAAGACACATAATTAAACTGAGAGCCAAACACCCTGAATGGACTTCATATGCACCCTGAGTAACAAACACCCCGAATGGACTTCATATGCGCCTTAGCACATTTTGGTATGCATTTCGAATCCGTCCGAGTCAGTGTCAAACATTCCTCATGACGGTTCCCAATTGCCACTGAATTGATTTCATAAGTGCCATATCTCATTTCTGCATGTGTTTCCAATCCGTCCGTGTCAAGGTTAAATATTACTCACAACGGGTCTCAATTTGCACTGTAGACTCTGTGCGTACGAAGAAAGTCATATAATGAAACTGAGTGTAGACTTCATGCGTGCGAAAAAAGTCACATTTTAAACTAAGTGCCAAACACCCCAAATGGACTTCATATGCTCCTTAGCACATTTCGACATGCGTTTCAAATCTGTCCGAGTCGGTGTTAAACATTCCTCACGACGGTTCCCAATTGCCACTGTAAGCTCTATGCGTACGAAATATGTCACATAATGAAACTGAGTGCCAAACACCCCGAATCGATCTCATATGCGCCCTAGCTCATTTCTGCATACGTTTCGAACCGGTCTGAGTCGGGGTTAAACATTCCTCACGTGGTACAATTCGCACCATAGACTCCACGCGTACGAAAAAAAGTCAAATAACCAATCTGAGTGTCAAACACCCCTAATGTACTTCATAAGAGCCCTAGCTAATTTCGTTGAGCGTTTCAAATCCGCCCGAGTAGGTGTTAAATATTCCACACGATGGGTACCAAATGGCACGGTAGACTCCATACGTCCAAAAAAATGTCATATATTTAAATTGAGTGCCAAACACCCCGAATGGCTCTTACCAAGCGTGTTTCCTTTATCTTACCGCTGTCGTTAAACCATTGGATGTGGTACGGCTGTGGATGTGGGCTTGTTTTCAGCTCTAGCTTTTGAACCATCTCAGAACTTGCTAAGTTGTTGCAACTACCCCCATCAATGATGACGCAGCATGAGCGCTCCTTGACGACACACTTAGTTTGAAACAAAGTATGTCGCTGGTTCTGTTCGGCCTTCCCCATTTGGGCACTCAACACGCGCCGCACAACAAGGCTCTCATAATGTTCTGCATTTTCAGCACCAATGTGTTCTTCCTTCTCATTTCCACTTCCTGCATGGTCAATGGCAAGCATAGCATATGTCTTCATCATCCAAATCACTAGCAGAAGAATACTCACCAGTATCCTGCACAATCAGCACACGTTTGCTTGGGCAATCTCTCCTCACATGCCCAAATCCCTTGCATTGTAGGCACTGAATATCCCTCGTTCTTCCCGTGGATGCAAAGGAAGAAGCGCTCTTGGCGGGTGTTGGTTCTGACCCCTTTGTTACTTCAGATACCCGCGGCATTGGTTTTGTTGGAGGCGTGTGTGGCAGGCTGCTAGTGGTACCTTGTGAAAATGCACGGTTTGGGGCAGCAGCTGAAGTACGTGGTTGCCATGATGTAGTCCGACCTGCAGAAACATTAGACCTTGCGCGACGCCCCTGCACTTCCCTTTCAGCTTTACAAGCAAGATGGAATAAACGAGTGATAGAATTGTATTCCTTGTAAGCTAATATGCCCTGAATTTCACGGGTCAGCCCTCCCATAAATCTAGCCATAGCAGCTTCCTCTTCTTCCACTAACCCACAACGCAACATGCATATTTGTAGTTCCTGATAATACTCTTCTACAGATTTGCTACCTTGTCTCAATTGCTGCAGCTTATGTAATAAATCACGTGCATGATAAGAAGGAACAAATCTAGCTCGCATGATCCTTTTCAAAGCATCCCAAGTTTGTGGCACATTGTTTGGGGTCTTATTACGATACTCGCGCCACCAAACGGAGGCAAAATCAGTAAACTCACTAGTTGCAGCCCTAACCCTCTTGTGTTCAGGAAAATCATAGCAAGCAAATTTCTGATCTACAGCTAGTTCCCAAGTGAGGTATGCATCAGGGTCATATTTCCCATCAAAAGGTGGCATGCTGAATTTGATTGATCCTAGGGAGTCATCATGTTCATGTATCTGTCGTCGTGGTGGTCGAAAACCCATACCATGACGGTTGCGGTGTAGCTGTCGTCGTGGCCTATCATCCTCTTCTTCCTCAACTTCGGTGTCCGCTGCATAGTCCTGTTCATTGTCTCCTGCAACGCTGCTCACATGTCCATCAGCTGGGCGTCCACGATCCCTCTCCTCAAGTCGCTGCAAGAATGCTGCAAGGGAGGTGTTGATTGCGCCCACAGAAACTTCCAATGCGGTGATTTTTGTGTTGGTGTCAATTTGAACTGCCTCCAATTGACCAAGGCGGTCATTGGTAACACGAACGTCCTCATCAAGCACATCGGTGTGCAGCCTCATTTCGCGCTCGAAGTGTTGTATGATCCCCCGTGTGCAAGGTGAATGTTGTCCCCCTTTATCGGCTTCCGATCCTGCCATGGTTAGAGAAAACAGAAAAAAATGGCTAACACAAAGTAACCAGATTATCCCTATCTACAAGTGGTGTGCTAGTGTCAAATCGCTAACTCTCAACCTATTCAAACAAGCTCTTACCTGTTCTTACCAAGCTTCAGCAAGGAGGTGATGGCAACCAGCAAGACAAACAACTTCAGTGAGTAGGAGACAATCTGTGGAGCTATAGGTGGCTGAAATAGCACAAAAGGTAACCTTCACCATGTTAGTCACAGCAAGCTGAATAAACGTTCTACGATGGTACCGTGCTGGTCCTAGTCCCATACCGTACTAGAGACGCGAGCCGAGACACAAACGTCGTAACCGAAATGCCCAAAACAGCAAGCTTTTTTTTTTGGGTGGGTCTCAAAACCCGCTTAGATGATCTCAGGAGACCCTATAATTGAAAACTGCATATATGACTTTCAGGCAAACCAGGGGTAAAAAGGTAATTAAAAGAATCAAAAACTGCACATATCACTCTCTCTCTGAACTTTGATTTGCAAACGATCTAGTGCGGCTTTTGAAAATTTGCACTTGCCTTTTCTTCTCTGATTTGGTGCGGCTTTTTCAATCTGCACTTGCCTTTTTTTCTTTTTTTAAACTCCTTGATTTGGTGCGGCTCTTGTATCTGCACCGGCCTCTTTTTTTATTATTTGGAAACTGATATCTACTTTGGTAACACAGAGAATCACGCGGATTAGTAAACGAAGCAAGGAAATTGGCGACCCAATCTGATCTCCCACACTAGACAAAGACAAACTCAACTCCGTTCTGATCTACAAACAGAAAACGACTCAAATTATGAACGCAACTGTGACAAAAACGTGACCCGAACTCGAAACTCTAAAGGCTGAAACTAAAGACCAGCAACTTGACTCGTCGAAGCAACCGTAAATTCAACAAGCCGAGAACTAAGTAGCAAAGCAAGGGCACAAACTGTTTTGGACAATGGAGATCTAATTGCCTATTTTTTTATGGTTTTTTGGGACTGTAGGTAAAATAAAGGATGGGGAAAAAAATCTCTCACCGATCAACCTTGAGCTCTGATACCACGTGATAGAAGATTAGGTCCCGACCTTTCGATGAGAGGGGGATAGATTCGATTGGGTGGAAGAAGACGTTGGCGATCCGACTACACCATCCCCAGACGATCAACCTGACCACGAAGGCCTTTGTCCCTGCAAGCAATCGAAGAACACGCAAGAACAAGATGAACAAGCAACTGAAATTATAATTGAAACCACGAGTTCTTTCGTAATCACAAAAGAGGGTTTCGATGACAAGTAATTCGCGGTTTAGCCAACACGCGATTACAAGAAGTAGCAATCGCTATCTTTGATCTAAAAGAAAACCCACCATCTAATGGCAGCGGCTGGCTGTTTATATTGTGGAGAAGCGTCTAGGAACCCTAGGGTGCAGCCTTAAGTGGGCTTTCCTTGTTACAAGGCCAAAGGCCCACTTTGACTCGGACTAAAAAAACAACGCTGTTTGATTGGACGATTCCTGTCGACTCAGAAGGAGTTTGGATGTGATTCCAAATCCGTTGGAATGTAGATTTATTAAGCTTTCAGTGAAGTACAAGAACGACCAAAACCGAGTCTGGATGTAGCCGTGGCGGCTGAAACAAGTCAGCTCTGTCCTGGAGTCGAATCTGAATCCAACTCGTGCACTTCTCTTCTATCCTTCATCTTGGTTGGTTCCTCACCCAAAGTTCCTAAGGCAAAGGACATCATCACAAGAATTAAATAGCATTCCATCCATTAAAGTATTCGTATGAAGCCCGAGGAACGCATTCACCTGGTAATTGAGTTTACGTGCGTGAGCTCGAGTAATCGGTCCTTGTATTACAGCAACGGGGACCGATTGATGTGTAGGTGATGGATTTGCAGGTTTGGCTATATCCATAGAAGTGATGTCCTCATCATCAACTCTTCACGTATGGAGAAGCAAATATCTCCTCTTTCTGCACATTTTCTTCATCATCTTTCTCATGATGTTGTTCACTTTTCTGCAAAATGTTAGCTACAATAGAAGGTGCAACAATGGGCACCTCAAATGAAGCTAAAGGCTCTTTCAAAGATTCAGCAAGCATGTTTTCAGCTCTACAAGCACATTTCATCAATTCTGAAAGACAACTATATGTTTCATCAACAAGAACATCCTGAATTTCATGATTAAGTCCACGTATGAACCTAAGCTCAGTAACTTCTTCACATTCTTGTAAACCACAACGCAACAAACAATTTTGCAAATCATGAAAGTATTCTATCACAGTTTTAGAACCTTGTTTTAAGCATTGAAGTTTAGTAAGCAAATATTCATCAACATATTCAGGAACATAATCATTTCTCATAAGTCTTTTCATGGCATTCCAAGTTTTAGGTTTTTTATCATGTCTAGATATATGCTTCCACCAATATATTGCATCCGATGTTAACACTTTAACTGCGGCACTAATCTTTTGGTTTTCAGATAAGTCATAGTTTGCAAATTCTTTGTCAACCGCTATCTCCAATTAATATATGTATTAGGATCGAACTTTCCACCAAAAGTAGGGAATTCAAACTTGATTTTACCGTGTTCATCATCAGTTGATGAACCCGTGGCGATGTATGGTGGGGCGACCGAGGTAGCGGGTCCATGCTGGGAAGCCGGGGCAGCAAAGGGAACCCGTTGTTCGCGTACACCATTGTTGTTGCTTAGGAGACGAGGCGGAGGACTGGAAGCATATCAAGTCTAGACAAAATAGTAGTAAGGGTAGTGTTAGCAACTCCCTGAGCAGTCTCGATGGACCGGAGACGGTCTTCTTGCAGCGACATTCGCTCATTAGTGAGTCGTACATTGCCCTTCGTGCGTGGAGAATGATGCAGTTCACTCTTGTCACCTGACATGGTTAGTAGCAAAAAGAGAAAGACAAAGGTTTATGTAATTCCCTATGAACTACTAGGAAGTGGGGAAAAGTCGCTCAACTCTCAAGTCTTAACCAAAGCTCTTACATGTTCTTAGAGTGCTGCAGGAGTTGTTGGCCGTTGGCGGTGTCAAAAGTTCTCCAAAGCTTGGATAAAGCGATTGCCAAGGGACCGAACAAACGTACGAGTGTAGAATATGTGGAGCTGGGTAGGCTATACTTTTTCCTATACGATATGACGATTCTAGTTATTGTAATGATAAGTAATGACCCAAACTAGTATTCACAAGTCCTAGTTGCCGATCTCAAAGATATAAGCGAATTTCAAGGCAACTCACGCGCAAAGATGATGGTACTTATGCAATCAAGAAATGAGCTATACAAAATAAGTGAGGAACCAAAAGCTCTATTGCACAAGTCGTAGAGAGACGCTAGATTATTGCTTCAAAAATGTAAAAAGAGCACAAGATTGCTCAACAATTAATACAATTGCACAATCTGAAATAATGAACACAAGTTACGGTTTTGCTCAATGTAGTGCGACCGGCCACTATTTTCTTTTTCTTCTCTTTTTTTTCCTTTTGGCTCTTTCTTTCTCTTTTCTTTCTTTGAGTGACTTTCGGCCAACACTACTATGAACAAATTTTTGGGAATCTCTAACTCGATGTCACAAGATAGTATGATATGATAATTCTAGATTATGCAATGTATCAATATGAACAGCCCTGAGCTATATCAAATAGCTAGTCTCAATTGGGATCAAAGTATTCGCAAAGGATGAATTGGTTCCCAAAGGTATGTGTACTGATATTTTTTGGGTTTTATGGATTGTGGATGCAACTGGACTCAACCAACTCAAAGGAACAAAGCCAGAACACGAATTGAAGCAAGATACCGAATTCAATGTTTCTAGGGCAGTAGATTTATCGCCTCGATTAAAGCTTCCAAACGACCGAATTTAGAAGGTTCACTATGGAAAGAATTGAAGCTTATGTCCTCAGCTTTCAAAAGAGTACAAGAATATGCAATTTGGAGATCGGGTGTGAAAGTTATGGCTCAAAAACCGAACACCACAGAATACCCCTAATTTCAGCCCGCGGGACCTATTCCGAATCCGAATCAAATTCGGTTTGAAGGAGTCCAAATCAGAAAGGACACCCAAAAACGTTTTTGTAGAGAACTCTTCAAAGATTCAGGAAAGTATAAAAACTTCCCAATCGGAGTTCGGATGTGAGAATTATGATCAAAATACTGAACCGATCTGGATTGGAAGTGCAACTTGCTTCCACAACTTTGACATCTAGATTAAACAGATTTAGCTCAAGAATTAGAGTTTATGCCCAACTAGGTTTTTGTAGCGATCATTCCTAGGTTTTAGAAAAGTGCAAAAACACTAGAATCCGAGCGCATATGCGAAAGTTATGAACAAAACAAAGTACTGGACAGATTGAAAAAAAGCTACGCGAAGGAAAAACGATCAGCAACTAAAACAAGGACTCTAATGGATCAAAACCTAACAAAACTCACTAAAATACCAGTTTGAATCTAAAGGTTGAATTTTTGTGGAGTAATTTTCAATTTAGGACAGGAAACAAAAACTAATCTACGGTACAGAATCTCTCACCGAGCAACTTGAAGCTCTGATACCACCTGATGCGAGGTTGTGTCCCAATCTTTCAATGAGAGCGATAACTATCGATTTGGTGGAATCGACTTTGACGATCCGACTACAACGTACGACGACGATGCGCCTTAGCAATCGCTAAACCAACTCCGGAGTGTTATTGATCTTGCCGTGGACACGATCAACCTGAACACCAGGTTCAATTCCTGCAAGCAACCGAAGAACAAGCAAGAACAATGGTAAAAGCAATCTAAAATTGCAAATAAGAATTGAAGGCCAAAATAAGGTGGGGTTCTATTGAAGGTCTTGACAAGGTGGCTATCCAGCACAACTCGAAGACGCAAAGTTTGCACTTGGCTAAACTAATCAAAGAAAAACCCCAGTGTCTAAAGCGATGGCTACTAAGTTTATAAGAGGGATGGACGTGAGAGGGACGTTCTAGGGTTGTGTGCAGCCAAGGGGGGGCGCACACAACTTGGGCTTTGGCCCCCACACGTTTACAAGGCCCGAAACAGCCCAAAACAGTATTGTAGTACATTGTTTTAATGATTTCGGTTGATGTACGATGAATCTTATCCTGAGATTAGATCCATTCGAAAGATCTCGTTGTAAGCTTTCAATCATGTCCAAGTTCACCCAAATCGTAGTCCGTATGCAAAAGTTATTCATATTTGAAGTCGGTGTTGTCTCAGGAAGCCGAATTGGATTCCAGAACGTGGTGGATTTGATCTCTCTCTCTTCTTGGCCCCTGGATGATGTGTTGGAGTTGGCACAACCAAATGTGGTCATATCCGTAGTAGTGATGTCCTCATCATCCTCTCTTTCTTGAATTTGAGTCATCCTCGACTCATGCTCAGCTTTTATTTGTCCTCAACAAAAAGTATTCTCATGTGAAGATCTTCCACAAAGCTCAATATTTCTTTCCAGCATATAAAGGCATGTTGAAAGCTTGCACTCTTGGACGCTTCCTCCCCTCTGTGAAGGAAAGCCATCCTAGTAGATGTAGATGATACAGAGGATGCCGTGAAGTGTCGCCAAATTGATATAGCGTTGATCATATCCAGGACGAGCATGGTCTCATCATTCTCCCTTTCTTGAATTGGAGTCGTCTTCGACTCCATCACATTCTCCTGCAAAATGTTAGTAGTGAGAAAGAGCAAAGCAACATGCATATCTTTTGTGATCAAATCAATGTCTCGTGAATCAAAATCACCCAAACACTCCCTTTCTTGAAAACTATCATATACATTATAATCGACAGTAGGGGTACTTGATATGATATTAGAATTATCAAATTGATCACATTGTTGCATAGGATGTGGAGGTCTCAGATCTGAACAAATGTATAATCCATACACTTTGTATTCTCCTTTATCATTATGTTTGCCAAAAACATGGAAAATATTTCGTGATAACCATGGCAAATCAGAATGTACAAAAATCATCTCCTTGAAACTATCCAGATCACACAGAACATCAAATTCAATGTAACCTAAAGTATCTAAAGAAGACATCAATTTAAGCTCATCTTCCTCATTAGCAATTTGAATAACATGTCTATGTTCAGCGCAAGTGTTTAGTTCAAATATAAATGTTTCATGTTCATTCACTAATTGTGGCGTGGATATAAGTGAAGCATTATGACACAACTCTTCTTTATCACTAGGAATAGCAACCAAATCAGCAATGGGTTCCATTAATAGTTGCTCTACGATAGCATGATTCATGGACAGTTTTGTCTCTTCAAAATGATTTTCACCATGTATACAGTCCATACCTTTTACATTACCTTCTAAATCATTCTCAGTGGTTGAAGGTGCAACTTCAATTTTCAACTCTTCATATACGTGTGGAGAAGCAAATATCTCCTCTTTCTGCACATTTTCTTCATCATCTTTCTCATGATGTTGTTCACTTTTCTGCAAAATGTTAGCTACAATAGAAGGTGCAACAATGGGCACCTCAAATGAAGCTAAAGGTTCTTTCAAAGATTCAACAAGTATGTTTTCAGCTCTACAAGCACATTTAATCAATTCTGAAAGACAACTATATGTTTCAGCAAAAAGAACATCCTGAATTTCATGATTAAGTCCACGTATGAACCTAAGCTCAGTAACTTCTTCAATTCTTGTAAACCACAACGCAACAAACAATTTTGCAAATCATGAAAGTATTCTATAACTGTTTTAGAACCTTGTTTTAAGCATTGAAGTTTAGTAAGCAAATATTCATCAACATATTCAGGAACATAATCAATTCTCATAAGTCTTTTCATGGCATTCCAAGTTTTAGGTTCTTTATCATGTCTAGATATATGCTTCCACCAATATATTGCATCCGATGTTAACACTTTAACTGCGGCACTAATCTTTTGGTTTTCAGACAAGTCATAGTTTGCAAATTCTTTGTCTACCACTATCTCCCAATTAATATATATATTAGGATCGAACTTTCCACCAAAAGTAGGGAATTCAAACTTGATCTTACCTTGTTCATCATCAGTTGATGAACCCGTGGCGATGTGTGGTGGGGCGACCGAGGCAGCGGGTCCATGTTGGGAAGCCGGGGCAGCAAAGGGAACCCGTTGTGCGCGTACACCATTGAGGTTGCTTAGGAGACGAGGCGGAGGACTGGGCGTTCCAGGGGCAGCAGCTATAAGCATATCAAGTCTAGACAAAATAGTAGTAAGGGTAGTTGATGCGCACAAGACGGCCCGATCTTCCGGTGAGGGGATAACTTCTGTTTGGCGGAGGATGACTTTGACGATCCGGCTACGAACCACACAAGGATAAGCGCCTGCAATCGCTAAACCACACTCCTCGTCGTTATCAACCGTGCCAAGAACACGGATGACCTGACCACGAAGGTCTATTCTTGCAAGCAAGCGAAGAACTAGCAAGAACAAGGATGAAGCACACACTCAAGTTGAGGTTTCGAAACTTGTTTACTGCTGCTCTAGCCGAGTCAGGAGAACAAGGATAAAGTTCCACACATGGGTAACTATTCTCAAATCAAAACCTAAGGAGATAGATAGGGGGTTTGTCCAATATATATAGCCAAGGATGGCTGCTAGGAGTTGGTCTCACATCACTTTAATTACATGGGAACTCAGCCCAAAATTATGGTGGCACAGCACCCTAAAAACTGAGACCGTTGCACCGTTTTGACTGCTGTGGCTAGCTCGAGTGGAATTTGATGATGAAGCTAGATCCGTTGGAAAGAGCACGAATTTGTCTTTTAATCGAGTACTCACTCATCCCAAACGGACACCGTATGCAAATGTTATGGCCAGTTGAAGGTGGACTGCTCCTGGGTGGAGTTTTGGCTCCTTCTCGGGAATACCTTGTACTCTAGCTTGTAGTGATGAGGAATGACGTCTTTGCAGCTCTAAGCCATGATTCCTAAGCACAAGCACATAATGCAGTGGTCTATCCTCTGAAATATAATTATGCTACCCGAGAAACTAGTTCACCTGTTGATTTAGCTGCCGTGCGCGTGCCCTTGTGATAGGACCTTGCATAGTAGGTGGTGGAGGTGAGGTCATGGGTGTATACGACATAGTGATGTCCTCATCATCCTCCCCTTCTTGCATTTGAGTCGTCCTCGACTCAAGCTCATCGTTCTCTCCAAAATATGGCTTCAAATCTGAAATGTTAAAAGTGGGACTAACCCCAAAATCTGCAGGTAACTCAAGTTTATAAGCATTATCATTAATTCGTTCAAGCACTTTGAAAGGACCATCAGCTCTTGGCATTAATTTAGACTTTCGCAAGTTAGGAAATCTTTCTTTTCGCAAATGCAACCAAACAAGATCACCAGGTTCAAATGTCAATTCCTTTCTACCATGGTTACCAAAGAACCCTATATTTCTCACCATGCACTCTATATTTTCTTTTGTGGTCTTATGCAATTTAAGAATAAATTCAGCACGTCTCTTTGCATCAAAGTTTACTTTCTCCGAAGATGGCAAAAGCAATAGATCAATTGGAGCACGAGGGTTAAAGCCATACACAACCTGAAATGGAGTCATTTTTGTGGTAGAGTGCAATGTACGATTATAAGCAAACTCCACATGAGGTAGCCACTCTTCCCATATCTTCAAATTCTTCTTTAGAACAGCACTCAACATGGTTGACAAGGTTCGATTCACCACTTCAGTTTGGCCATCGGTTTGAGGGTGACATGTGGGAGAGAACACTAGCTTTGTCCCTAATTTGCTCCATAAAGTTCTCCAAAAATGGCTCAAGAACTTGGCATCACGATCTGAAACAATAGTACAAGGCATACCATGCAAGCGAACAATTTCTTTGAAGAATAAATCAGCAATATGAGTGGCATCATCGCTCTTGTGGCATGGAATGAAATGTGTCATTTTAGAGAATCGGTCCACAACAACAAAAATACTATTCCTCCCCTTCTTTGTTCTAGGCAATCCTAAGACAAAGTCCATAGTTATATCTTCCCAAGGAAAACTAGGAACAGGAAGCGGCATGTGATGAGGACATCACTTCTATGGATATAGCCACACCTGCAAATCCATCACCTACGCATCAATCGGTCCCCGTTGCTGTAATACATGGACCGATTACTCGAGCTCGCGCCGCCAACTCAATTACCGGTGAATTCGCTCCTCGGGCTTCATACGAATATTTTAATGGATGGAATGCTATTTAATTCTTGTGATGATGTCCTTTGCCTCAGGAACTTGGGTGAGGAACCAACCAAGATGAAGGATAGAAGAGAAGTGCACGAGTTCGGTTCAGATTCGACTCCAGGACAGGGCTGACTTGTTTCGGCCGCCACGGCTGCATCCGGACTCCGTTTTGGGCGTTCTTGTACTTCACTGAAAGCTTATCAAGTCTACTTTCCAACGGATCTAGAATCACATCCAAACTCCTTTTGAGTTGACGGGAATCGTTCAATCAAGCAGCGTCACTTTTTCAGTCCAAGTCAAAAGTGGGCCTTTGGCCTTGTAACAAGGAAAGCCCACTTAAGGCTGCACCCTAGGGTTCCTAGACGCCTCTCCACAATAAAAACAGCCAGCCGCTGCCATTAGATGGTGGGTTTTTTTTAGATCAAAGATAGCAGTTGCTACTTCTTGTAATCGCGCGTGTTGGCTAAACCGCCCGAATTACTTGTCATCGGAAACCCCTCTTTGTGATTCTGAATGAACTCGTGGTTTCAATTATAATTTCAGTGCTTGTTCATCTTGTTCTTGCGTGTTCTTCGATTGCTTGCAGGACAAAGGCCTTCGTGGTCGTGTTGATCGTGCACCAAAGAGATCAATAACAACTTCGAAGTCGGTGTAACGATTGCTAAGGCGCATCGTCTGGGACGGTGTAGTCGGATCGCCAACGCCTTCTTCCACCCAATCGAATCTATCCTCTCTCATCGAAAGGTCGGACCTATCCTCCTATCACGTGGTATCGAGCTCAAGGTTGATCGGTGAGAGATTTTTTCCCCATCCATTATTTTACCTACAGTCCAGAAAACCATAAAAAAACAAATAGGCGATTAGATCTCCCTTGTCCAAAACAGTTTGTGCCCTTGCTTTTGCTACTTTAGTTCTCGGCTTGTTGAATTTACGGTTGCTTCGACGAGTCAAGTTGCTGGTCTTTAGTTTCATCCTTTAGAGTTTCGAGTTCAGGTCATGTTTTTGTCACAGTTGCGTTCATAATTTGAGTCGTATTCTGTTAGTAGATCAGATCGGAGTTGAGTTTGTTTCAGTCTAGTGTGGGAGATCAAATTGGGTTGCCGATTTCCTTGCTTTGTTTACTAATCCGCTTGATTCTCTGTGTTTACCAAAATAAATATCAGTTTCCAAATATATATATATAAAAAGAGGCCTGCGTATACAAGAGCCGCACCAAATCAAGGAGTTAAAAAAAAAAGGCAAGTGCATATAGAAAAGCCGCACCAAATCAGAGAAGAAAAAGGCAAGTGCAGATAGAAAAGCCGCACCAAATCAGAGAAGAAAAAGGCAAGTGCAGATTTCAAAAGCCGCACTAGATCAATTGCAAATCAAAGTTCAGAGAGAGAGAGAGAGATTATACCCCTGGTTTTGCCAAAAGTCCTTTGTGCAAATTTTGTTTTTAGGGTCTCCTGAGTTCATCTAAGAGAGTTTTGTGACCCTCCCAAAAAAAAAAAAAAAAACTTGCTGTTTTGGGCGTTTCGGTGACGACGTTTGTGTCTTGGCTCGCGTCTCTAGTACGGTTCGGGACTAGGACCAGCACGGTACCGTCAGAGAACGCTTATTTAGCTTGCTGTGACTAGCGTGGTGAAGGTTACTCCTTGTGCTATTTCAGCCACCTATAGCTCCACAGATTGTCTCCTACTCTCTGAAGTTGTTTGTCTTGCTGGTTGCCAACACCTCCTTGCTAAAGCTTGGTAAGAACAGGTAAGAACTTGTTTGAACAGGTTGAGAGTGAGCGATTTGACACTAGCACACCACTTGTAGATAGGGATAATCTTGTTACTTGGTGTTAGCCTTTTTTTTTTCTTTGTTTTCTCTAACCATGGCAGGATCTAAGTCGATAAAGGGGACAACATTCACCTCGCACACGGGGGATCGTACAGCACTTCAAGCGCCAAATGAGGCTTCACACCGATGCGCTTGATGAGGACGTTCGTGTTACCAATGACCGCCTTGGTCAATTGGAGGCAGTTCAAATTGACACCAACACCAAAATCACCGCGTTGGAAGTTTCTGTGGGCGCAATCAACACCTCCCTTGCAGCATTCTTGCAGCGACTTGAGGAGAGGGATCGTGGGCGCCACCGATGGACATGTGAGCAGCGTTGCAGGAGACAATGAACAGGACTATGCAGCGGACACCGAAGTTGAGGAAGAGGAGGATGATAGGCCACAACGACAGCTACACCGCAACCGCCATGGTATGGGTTTGCGACCACCACGACGACAGGTACGTGAACATGATGACTCCCTAGGATCAATCAAATTCAGCATGCCACCTTTTGATGGGAAATATGACCCTGATGCATACCTCACTTGGGAACTAGCTGTAGATCAGAAATTTGCTTGCTATGATTTTCCTGAACACAAGAGGGTTAGGGCTGCAACTAGTGAGTTTACTGATTTTGCCTCCGTTTGGTGGCGCGAGTATCGTAATAAGACCCCAAACAATGTGCCACAAACTTGGGATGCTTTGAAAAGGATCATGCGAGCTAGATTTGTTCCTTCGTATCATGCACTAGATTTATTACATAAGCTGCAGAATTGAGACAAGGTAGCAAATCAGAGAAGAATATTATCGGGAACTACAAACAGCATGTTGCGTTGTGGGTTAGTGGAAGAAGAGGAAGCTGCTATGGCTAGATTTATGGGAGGGCTGACCCGTGAAATTCAGGACATATTAGCTTACAAGGAATACAATTCTATCACTCGTTTATTCCATCTTGCTTGTAAAGCTGAAAGGGAAGTGCAGGGGCGTCGCGCAAGGACTAATGTTTCTGCAGGTCGGACTACATCATGGCATCCACGCATTTCAAAGAACTGCCCCAAACCGCATCTTCACAAGGTACCACTAGCAGCGCGCCACACACGCCTCCAACAAAACCAATGCCGCAGCATCCGGCAACAAAGGGTCAGCACCAACACCCGCCAAGAGCGCTTCGTCCGTTGCATCCACGGGAAGAACGAGGGATATTCAGTGCCTACAATGCAAGGGATTTGGGCATGTGAGGAAAGATTGCCCAAGCAAACGTGTGCTGATTGTGCGGGATACTGGTGAGTATTCTTCTGCTAGTGATTTGGATGATGAGACATAAGCTATGCTTGCCATTGACCATGCAGGAAGTGGACATGAGAAGGAAGAACATATTGGTGCTGAAAATGCAGAACATTATGAGAGCCTTGTTGTTCGGCGCGTGTTGAGTGCCCAAATGGGGAAGGCTGAACAGAACCAGCGACATAATTTGTTTCAAACCAAGTGTGTGGTCATGGAGCGCTCATGCCGCGTCATCATTGATGGGGGTAGTTGCAATAACTTAGCAAGTTCTGAGATGGTTCAAAAGCTAGAGCTGAAAACAAGCCCACATCCACACCGCACCACATCCAATGGTTTAACGACAATGTAAGATAAAGGTAACACGATTGGTAAGAGTGCACTTTGCCATTGGTTCGTATCATGACTATATTGACTGCGATGTTGTGCCTATGCAAGCATGTTCTATGTTGTTCTGAGACCATGGCAAGATCGATAAAGACACCTTGCATCATGGTAGAACTAATCAGTACTCTTTTGTGCATAAAGAGAAGAAAATTGTATTACATCCTATGTCTCTGAAGCCATTTTGAGGGATGAAGTTGCTAGAGCCAGCAAAGAAAAAATCGAAAACATGAGAAGAGTGAAAATCAGATTGTAGCAAAGGAATTTGTACAACATAAAGAGGGCAAGTCTAAATCTGTTCATGACAGAAAAGATGAGATTAAATCAAGGGTGCTTGTTTACTTGCTTCCAAATCTGATTTAAATGATTTGAATGATGGCTCAAGTTTGCTATGCTTTGGTTTGCAAAGAAGCTTTATTTTCATTTGAAGATACATCCTCTTCTTTGCCTCCTGCTGTCATTAATCTTTTGCAGAAAACATAGACATTTTTCCAAAGGAGGTGCCACTGGACTGCCACCAATCCGTGGAATTGAGCATCAAATTGACCTCATTCCTGGGCCTCCTTACCAAACTGCACCATACTGTAACCAATCCGTAAGAAACCAAGGAGATACAACGACAGTGCAAGAATTGCTTGAGAAAGGGTATGTGCGCGAATCTCTTAGTCCATGTGCTGTCCCAGACTTTTAGTTCCTAAGAAAGATGGATCATGGCGCATGTGTGTGGATTGTAGAGCGATTAACAACATTACAATTAGATATCGCCATCCTATTCCTAGGTTAGATGATATGCTAGATGAATTGAGTGGCTCTCTTGTGTTCTCTAAGATCGACTTGCGTGAGGATACCACCAGATTCGCATGAAATTGGGCGATGAATGGAAAACAGCTTTTAAAACAAAATTTGGATTGTATGAGTGGTTAGTAATGCCTTTTGGACTCACTAATGCACCCAGCACTTTTATGAGATTAATGAATGAGGTTCTGCGCCATTTCATTGGAAAATTTGTGGTGGTGTACTTTGATGATATTCTGATTTATAGCAGAACTCTAGAACAACATCTTGATCATTTGCGTGCTGTTTTTCATGCCTTACGTGATGCTCGTTTGTTTGGTAACCTTGAGAAGTGCACCTTTTGCACGGATCGAGTCTCTTTTCTTGGCTATGTTGTTACTCCGCAGGGGATTGAAGTTGATCAAGCCAAGGTTGAAGCAATACACAGCTGGCCGGTTCCAACAACGGTCACACAAGTGCGAAGTTTCTTAGGACTTGCTGGATTCTATCGTCGCTTTGTGAAGGATTTCAGCACCATCGCCGCACCATTGCACGAGCTCACTAAGAAGGGAGTGCCATTTGCTTGGGGCAAAGCACAAGAGAACGCCTTCAACATGTTGAAAGATAAGTTGACACATGCACCACTTCTCCAACTGCCAGATTTCAGTAAAACCTTTGAACTCGAATGTGATGCTAGTGGAATTGGGTTGGGAGGTGTGTTGTTGCAAGAAGGAAAACCTGTTGCTTATTTTAGTGAGAAATTGAGTGGGCCTAGTTTGAACTATTTCACTTATGATAAGGAGTTATATGCGCTAGTTCGAACTTTGGAAACATGGCAACATTATTTATGGCCCAAGGAATTTGTAATACATTCTGATCATGAGTCATTAAAACATATTCGAAGTCAAGGAAAACTAAACCGTAGGCATGCTAAGTGGGTTGAATTCATCGAATCTTTTCCTTATGTCATTAAACACAAAAGGGGAAAGGAGAATGTTATAGCTGATGCATTGTCTAGGCGATACGCTATGCTTTCCCAACTTGACTTCAAAATTTTCGGCCGAAACGATTAAAGGGCAATATGAGCATGATGCTGAATTTAAAGATGTGTTGCTCAATTGTAAAGAGGGAAAAATGTGGAATAAATTTGTCCTCAATAATGGGTTTGTGTTTAGAGCTAACAAGCTATGCATTCCAGCTAGCTCCATTCGTTTGTTGTTGTTACAGGAAGCGTATGGAGGTGGGCTGATGGGACATTTTGGTGTGAAAAAGACAGAGGACATACTTGCTAGCCATTTCTCCTGGCCAAAGATGAGGCGAGATGTGGAACGTTTAAATCGCTCATTGCACAACATGTCAAAAGCTAAGTCACGACATAACCCACATGGTTTGTACTTGCCCTCCTGTTCCTAGTGTGCCTTGGGAGGATATTTCTATGGACTTTGTTTTAGGGTTGCCTAGAACAAAGAAGGGGAGGGATAGTATCTTTGTTGTGGTGGATAGATTTTCTAAGATGGCACACTTCATACCTTGTCATAAGAGTGATGATGCTACCCATGTTGCTGATTTGTTTTTCCGTGAGATTGTTCGATTGCATGGTGTGCCAAACACAATAGTTTCAGATCGTGATGCTAAATTTCTTAGCCACTTTTGGAGAACTTTATGGGCTAAATTGGGGACTAAGCTACTGTTTTCTACTACTTGTCACCCACAAACTGATGGGCAAACCAAGTCGTCAATAGAACTTTGTCTACCATGCTTAGGGCTGTTTTAAAACAAAACATTAAGATGTGGGAAGAATGCTTGCCTCACATTGAGTTTGCGTATAACCGTCACTGCATTCTACTACTAAGTTGTGCCCTTTTGAGATTGTGTATGGTTTTGTTCCTCGTGCTCCCATTGATTTATTACCTATTCCGCCTTCTGAGAAACTGAATTTTGATGCTACACAACGTCTTGAACTGATGTTAAAATTGCATGAGACAACGAAAGCGAACATTGAGTCTATGAATGAGAAATATAAACTTGCTGGTAGTAAAGGAAGGAAACATGTAACTTTTGAACTGGAGATCTTGTTTGGTTGCATTTACTAAGGACCGCTTTCCTCAATTAAGAAAGTCTAAGTTGATGCCTCGCTGATGGCCCTTTTAAAGTATTGGAAAAAGTTAACGATAATGCATATAAGCTTGAGTTGCTGCAGATTTTGGGGTCTCTCCCACATTTAACATTGCAGATTTAAAGCCATACTTTGGAGAAGAGGATTTAGCTTGAGTCGAGGACGACTCCAATACAAGAAGGGAGGATGATGAGGACATCACTTCTATGGATATAGCCACACCTGCAAATCCATCACCTACGCATCAATCGGTCCCGCTGCTGTAATACATGGACCGATTACTCGAGCTCGCACACGCCAACTCAATTACTGTGAATTCGTTCCTCGGGCTTCATACGAATATTTTAATGGATGGAATGCTATTTAATTCTTGTGATGATGTCCTTTGCCTCAGGAACTTGGGTGAGGAACCAACCAAGATGAAGGATAGAAGAGAAGTGCACGAGTTCGGTTCAGATTCGACTCCAGGACAGGGCTGACTTGTTTCGGCCGCCACGGCTGCATCCGGACTCCGTTTTGGGCGTTCTTGTACTTCACTGAAAGCTTATCAAGTCTACTTTCCAACGGATCTGGAATCACATCCAAACTCCTTTTGAGTTGACGGGAATCGTTCAATCAAGCAGCGTCACTTTTTCAGTCCAAGTCAAAAGTGGGCCTTTGGCCTTGTAACAAGGAAAGCCCACTTAAGGCTGCACCCTAGGGTTCCTAGACACCTCTCCACAATAAAAACAGCCAGCCGCTGCCATTAGATGGTGGGTTTTTTTTAGATCAAAGATAGCAGTTGCTACTTCTTGTAATCGCGTGTTGGCTAAACCGCCCGAATTACTTGTCATCGGAAACCCCTCTTTTGTGATTCTGAATGAACTCGTGGTTTCAATTATAATTTCAGTGCTTGTTCATCTTGTTCTTGCGTGTTCTTCGATTGCTTGCAGGGACAAAGGCCTTCGTGGTCAGGTTGATCGTGCACCAGCAAGATCAATAACAACTTCGGAAGTCGGTGTAACGATTGCTAAGGCGCATCGTCTGGGGACGGTGTAGTCGGATCGCCAACGTCTTCTTCCACCCAATCGAATCTATCCCTCTCTCATCGAAAGGTCGGGACCTATCCTCCTATCAGCATGTACAAACCATGTGGGTTTAGATGAGACTTAGCTTTTTGGCATGTAGTGCAGCGTGCAACAAAGCGATTGACATCACGTCTCAACTTTGGCCAAAAGAAATGTTCAACCAGTACATCCTCCGTCTTTTTAGCTCCAAAGTGTCCCATCAATCCTCCTCCATGTGCCTCCTGTATCAACAAAAGACGAATGGAGCTAGCTGGGATGCATAGCTTGTTAGCTCTAAACAAGAATCCATCATTGTTAACAAATTTGTGCCAACTTTTTCCATTTTTACAATTCAGTAGGACTTCTTTGAAATCATTATCCTGAGCATAGAGATCTTTTATGCTTTGCAAGCCAAAAATTCTACAATCAAGTTGAGACATCATTGCATATCTTCTAGACAATGCATCAGCAATCACATTATCCTTCCCTTTCTTGTATTTGCTGACATAAGGAAATGATTCAATAAATTCTACCCATTTAGCATGTCTACGGTTCAGTTTGCTTTGACTACGAATATGCTTAAGTGCCTCATGATCAGAATGTATGATAAATTCTTTGGGCCATAAATAATGTTGCCACGTCTCTAAAGATCGCACAAAAGCATACAATTCTTTATCATACGTGGAATAATTTAGAATAGGCCCACATAATTTTTCACTAAAATAAGCGACAGGTTTACCTTCTTGTATCAATACACCACCAATTCCAATACCACTTGCATCACATTCAAGTTCAAAGGTCTTACCAAAATCTGGAAGTTGGAGTAATGGTGCATTTGTGAGCTTTTCTTTTAAAAGATTGAAGGCAGCTTCTTGTGCTTGCCCCCAATGGAAGGGAACACCTTTCTTTGTCAATTCATTCAATGGTGCAGCGATGGTGCTGAAATCCTTCACAAAACGTCGATAGAATCCAGCAAGTCCATGAAAGCTCCGCACTTGTGTGACCGTGTTAAGAGTTGGCCAACTCTTGATTGCTTCAATCTTGGCTTCATCAACCTCAATTCCCTGTGGTGTCACAACATAGCCCAGAAACGAGACTCGATCGGTGCAAAAGGAGCACTTCTCAAGGTTGCCAAACAAATGTGCATCTCTCAAAGCATTAAAAACATCATGTAAGTGTTCAATATGTTCAGAAAGAGACTTGCTATAGATCAAAATGTCATCAAAGTAGACCACCACAAATTTTCCAATAAAAGCACGTAAAACTTCATTCATCAATCGCATAAACGTGCTAGGTGCATTAGTCAAACCGAAAGGCATAACTAACCACTCATACAAGCCAAATTTAGTTTTGAATGTTGTTTTCCATTCAACCCCAAGTTTCATTCTAATCTGGTGGTATCCACTTCTCAAGTCAACTTTCGAGAACATAATAGAGCCACTCAGTTCGTCTAGCATATCATCCAACCTAGGAATAGGGTGACGATACCTAACAGTTATATTATTGATAGCTTTACAATCTACACACATTCGCCATGATCCATCTTTCTTAGGTACTAAAAGCACAGAACAGACAAGGACTAAGGCTTTCACGAACGTACCCCTTGTCGAGCAAGTCTTGCACTTGACGTTGTATCTCCTTAGCCTCCTCTGGATTGGTCCTATATGCTGCTCGGTTTGGTAATGTTGCACCTGGAATCAAGTCAATTTGATGTTCAATTCCCCTCAAAGGTGGCAGTCCTGGGGGTATCTCATTCGGAAACACATCTTCATATTCCTGCAAAAGGTTAGCAATAGCAGGAGGCAAAGAAGCAGGCATATTCTCTAATGAAAACAAAGTCTCTTTGCAAATCAAAGCATAGCATTCAGCATTGCATTCTTTTATGTCAATTAAATCAGATTTTGTAGCTAGCATGACAGCACCCTTTAACTTGACTTCAGCTTTCTTAGAATTGGATTTTGTTTTCTTTGGTTGTGCTAACTCTTTTGTTCTATCTTGATTTTCAATTTTAGCACTCTCCTTCTCTCTTTCAGCTTTCTAAGTCATCTTTCGAATTGCAGCGGGGGACATGGGAAGCAAAACAATTTTCTTTCCTTTATGCATGAAAGTGTATTGGTTAGTTCTACCATGATGGGAAGCATCTTTATCATATTGCCAAGGTCTACCTAACAGCAAAGAGCATGCTTGCATAGGTACAACATCGCAATCAGCATGATCATGATAAGAACCGAGAGAAAAGTGCAATCTCACCATTCTTGTTACCTTTAATTTTCCACTTGAGTTGAACCGTTGAATGTGGTAGGGATGTGGATACTGTGTTGTGGTCAAGCCAAGCTTCTCAACCATCTCCATGCTTGCAAGATTATTGCAACTCCCTCCATCAATAATAACTCGCACTGAACGCTTATTGATGACAAATTATGTTTGGAACAAGTTATGGCGTTGATTCTGTTCAGCACTCTCTATTTGCACACTAAGGACACGCTTAACAATGATGCTCATATATCTTTCTGAAATTTCAGCACCCAAATGCTCCTCCTCATGTTCACCCCCTTGATCTTCACCTGCGAGGTTAGTAACAACTAAAACAAAATCTTCTTCAACATCACTAGTAGAAGTGTACTCACCATCTTCTCGAACAATTAAAGCACGCTGACTTGGACAATCACGCATCATGTGTCCAAATCCTTTGCATCGATGGCATTGCACGTCACGTGTACGACCTGTGGATGCAATTGAG
Source organism: Otatea glauca (assembly GCA_036346275.1). NCBI lineage: Eukaryota > Viridiplantae > Streptophyta > Magnoliopsida > Poales > Poaceae > Otatea > Otatea glauca. Next base: position 26,583 of record JAYEVK010000235.1, on the reverse strand, counting down.
GAAGAACTCTTTGTGGGAGCTTGTACCGTGGCTGTTTTCGTGTCGGAGACATGTGATGGAGTGGAAGTAGAGGCAGCAGGGCGCCCACGGTTGGAGGGTGGAAGTACTCGTCCTGAAGTGGTGAATGGAGGCTTTACTTGCACTTGGCTTGGTCGTGACGAAGAAGAGCCTCCAAAGTTTCCTCTCAACTTGGAATGTCGTCCTGATTTCCCTTTCACTTTGCAAGTAAGATGAAACAAACGAGTGATAGAGTTGTATTCTTTATAATCAAGTATATCCTGAATTTCACGATTAAGTCCACCTAAAAATCTAGCCATCTTAGCATCCTCATTCTCTTCCAATCCACATCTCAATACTGCAATTTGTATTTCTTGATAGTACTCTTCTACAGTTTTAACTCCTTGGTTCAAACGTTGTAATTTATTGAGCAAATCACGAGCATAATAAGAAGGAACAAATCTGGCCCTCATCATTCTTTTCAAAGCATTCCATGTTCTAGGTATGTTGTTATGATTTCTACATGTATCATTCCACCAAATGGAAGCAAAATCAGTAAATTCACTAGTAGCAGCCCTAACTCTTCTATTTTCAGGAAATTCATAGCAAGCAAATTTTTGTTCTACTGCTAATTCCCAATCAAGATAAGCATCCGGGGCATACTTTCCAGCAAATGGAGGCATTGTAAATTTAATCTTTCCTAATGGATCATCACGCACTGTTGTTCACGCTTGATTTCTACCCATACCTTGTCGATTGTGTCGAAGGCGCCGATGATCATGATCATTGTGTGAGTTGAAACCATCATCGCCCTCTCAGACGACGAACGTAGTTGTTCTCTTCTTCTACCCCATTTGCCCAAGAGTGGTCGCAAGCGGGGTTCGTGTCCTGGTGCTCCATTTTGTCTTGGTTCATGATTGACCTGATTGGCAGCACGTGGTGGTTGTCGTCCTTCAAGATGATCAACACGATCACGAAGTGTCGCAAGGTTGTTGTTGATATCAGCCATAGCATTGTCATGATTCTCAGCATGCGTGTTGAGCAAGCGTGTAAAGTGTTGTATGATTCCTCTCGTGCGGGGTGTGAGAATTTCAGCTTGGTTTTCCTCAATACTTCCATTGTCATCTGCCATGGTTAGTAATAAACAGGAAGACACACAAAATATGTAGTTCCCTATCACTACTACTTGCTGAAATGATCAAGTGTCACTCTCTCTTGCATTTACCAAGCTCTTACCAATTCTTACAAATGCAGCAAGGGGTGCAATCCGGTGGCTGGTTCGTGATAAACCGATCTCAAGTGTGAGTAAAGCGATTGCAAGACTTAGCACCTGTATGGTTAGTAGAAAGTGGAGCTCGGAAAGGCTTTATAATGTGTAGCAAAGGAAAACAATCAGCCAATTTTAAAATTTTCATAGAATTGAATAAGTGTTCGAAACTAGCAATTAGCCTATGTTGTTGATCAAACAAAGATGGATATTAGACTAAAACAAAAGATATGGCAGTGGATACAAGTGGTAAACACAACAAAATTCAAGCATATGCAATTTGCAACATGGGAGCACAAGATGGATCCAACTTTGTATTTTGCTGATTTCTGTCCACTAGACAGCAGGTCGGTATTTTGGCCATATCTTTTAGTCAGGTGCCTTTTTTTCAATGATTTTTTTGGTTTTCTTCCTGACGGCTTTTGCAACAACTTTTCTTTTGGACGAACTTTCTGAAATTCAACTGAGAATTTTGCACGAATTTTACAATTGCACACAGATGCAGATTTCACGACAGCAATTAGGTCTTATTGAAACGTTCACAGATTTCTTGTGCTTTCAAATATGGGTGTAAAAATTGGCAGAAACATAGAGCACTAAGTCATGGATCTGATCCTTTTGGTTTCACTCAAAAAGGATAAGGGAAGTGTGATTTATGGTGTTTTTGGTGGTGGTTGCAGAGATGGACAGATTCTGCCCGAGATGGAATTTTTTTTTGGACTTTAGGAATGGATTTTGATGTGGGGAGATGAACAAGATGAACAGCAACTAGGCAACACTAGAATGGACACAAACACAATTTAGCAAACCAAAATTAACTGATTGAAAGGCACAAAGGGGTTTGGACAGCAGAGAACAATTTTTTATTGTGGGGCAAATTTTCTGGACTCTAGGAGAAACGAAATGAAACAACTAAACTAGATACAAGAACTCACCGGTCAACCGTTGCTCTGATACCAAATGATGCGCACAAGACGGCCCGATCTTCCGGTGAGGGGATAACTTTGATTTGGCGGAGGATGACTTTGACGATCCGGCTACGAACCACACAAGGATAAGCGCCTGCAATCGCTAAACCACACTCCTCGTCGTTATCAACCGTGCCAAGAACACGGATGACCTGACCACGAAGGTCTATTCTTGCAAGCAATCGAAGAACTAGCAAGAACAAGGATGAAGCACACACTCAAGTTGAGGTTTCGAAACTTGTTTACTGCTGCTCTAGCCGAGTCAGGAGAACAAGGATAAAGTTCCACACATGGGTAACTATTCTCAAATCAAAACCTAAGGAGATAGATAGGGCGTTTGTCCAATATATATAGCCAAGGATGGCTGCTAGGAGTTGGTCTCACGTCACTTTAATTACATGGGAACTCAGCCCAAAATTATGGTAGCACAGCACCCTAAAAGACTGAGACCGTCGCACTGTTTTGACTGCTGTGGCCAGCTCGAGTGGAATTTAATTATGAGGCTAGATCCGTTGGAAAGAGCACGAATTTATCTTTTAATCAAGTACTCACTCATTCCGAACGGACTCCGTATGCAAAAGTTATGGCCAGTTGAAGGTGGACTGCTCCTGGGTGGACGTTTTGGCTTCCTTCTCGGGAATACCTTGTACTCTAGTTTGTAGTGATGAGGAATGACGTCCTTGCAGCTCTAAGGCATGATTCCTAAGCACAAGCACATTATTATGCAGTGGTCTATCCTCTAAAATATAATTATGCCACCCGAGAAACGAGTTCACCTGTTGATTTAGCTGCCGTGCGCGTGCCCTTGTGATCGGACCTTGCATAGGAGGTGGTGGAGGTGAGGTCATGGGTGTATCCGACATAGTGATGTCCTCATCAGTAGTGTTAGCAACTCCCTGAGCAGTCTCGATGGACTGGAGACGGTCTTCTTGCAGCAACATTCGCTCATTAGTGAGTCGTACATTGCCCTTCGTGCGTGGAGAATGATGCAGTGAACTCTTGTCACCTGACATGGTTAGTAGCAAAAAGGGAAAGACAAAGGTTTATGTAATTCCCTATGAACTACTAGGAAGTGGGGAAAAGTCGCTCAACTCTCAAGCCTTAACCAAAGCTCTTACAAGTTCTTAGAGTGTTGAAGGAGTTGTTAGCCGTTGGCGGTGTCAAAAGTTCTCCCAAGCTTGGATAAAGCGATTGCCAGGGGACCGAACAAACGTACGAGCGTAGAATATGTGGAGCTGGGTAGGGTATACTTTTTCCTATACGATATGATGATTCTAGTTATTGTAATGATAAGTAATGACCCAAACTAGAATTCACAAGTCCTAGTTGCCGATCTCAAAGATATAAGCGAATTTCAAGGCAACTCACGCGCAAAGATGATGGTACTTATGCAATCAAGAAATGAGCTATAAAAAATAAGTGAGACACCAAAAGCTCTATTGCACAAGTTGTAGAGAGACGCTAGCTTATTGCTTCAAGAATGTAAAAAGGGCACAAGATTGCTCAACAATTAATACAATTGCACAATCTGAAATAATGAACACAAGTTACGGTTTTGCTCAATGTAGTGCGACCGGCCACTATTTTCTTTTTCTTCTCTGTTTTTTCCTTTTGGCTCTTTCTTTCTCTTTTCTTTCTTTGAGTGACTTTCGGCCAACACTACTATGAACAAATTTTTGGGAATCCCTAACTCGATGTCACAAGATAGTATGATATAATAATTCAAGATTATGCAATGTATCAATATGAACAGCCCTAAGCAATATCAAATAGCTAGTCTCAATTGGGATCAAAGTATTCGCAAAGGATGAATTGGTTCCCAAGACCGACTCGGACGGATTCGAAAAGCATACCGAAACGAGTTAGGGCGTATGTGAATTCTATTCGGGGTGTTTGGCACTCTGTTTCCCTCTGTGACTTTTTCGTGTAGGAATGGAGTACGCTACCAATCAGGACACATCGTACTATCTTTTAACACAGAATCGGACGAATTCGAAACGCGTACCGATATGAGTTATGGCGCATATGAAGTCCATTTGGGTGTTTGTCACTCAGTTTCACTCTCTGACTTTTTTTCGCACGAATAGAGACTACACTGCCAATTGTGACACGTCGTCTGGTATTTTTAACACCAACTCGGACGGATTCGAAATGCATACCGATATGAGTTCGGGCACATATGAAGTCTATTCGGGGTGTTTGGCACTCTGTTTCACTCTGTGACTTTTTCTCATAGGAATAGAGTCTATGCTGCCAATCGGGACACGTCGTGAGTATTTTCTAACACAGAATCGGACGGATTCGAAACGCGTACCGATATGAGTTAGGGCGCATATGAAGTCCATTCGGGGTGTTTGTAACTCTGTTTCACTCTGTGACATTTTTTTGCATGAATAGGGACTACACTACCAAATGTGACACGTCGTGTGGTGTTTTTAACACTGACTCAGATGGATTCAAAACGCATACCGATATGAGTTCGGGAGCATATGAAGTCTATTCGGGGTGTTTGGCACTTAGTTTTACTCTGTGACTTTTTCTCATAGGAATGGAGTCTATGCTGCCAATCGGGACACGTCGTGAGTACTTTCTAACACAGACTCGGATGGATTCGAAACGCGTACCGACATGAGTTAGGGCGCATATGAAGTCTATTCGGCTTGTTTGTCACTCCATTTCACCCTGTGACTTTTTCTCGTAGGAATGGAGTCTACGCTGCCAATCGGGACACGTCGTGAGTATTTTCTAACACAGACTCGGACAGATTCGACACGCGTAATATGAGTTAGGGCGCATATGAAGTACATTCGGGGTGTTTGTCACTCAGTTTCGCTCTGTAACTTTCTGTTGCACGAATGAAGACAACACTGCCAATTGTGACATGTCGTGTGGTATTTTGAACACCGAACCGGACTTATCCGAAACGCATACCGATATGAGTTAGGGCGCATATGAAGTCTATTCGGGGTGTTTGGCACTCAGTTTCACTCTATGACTTTTTCTTATATGAATGGAGTCTACAGTGCCAATCGGGACACGTCGTGAGTATTTTCTAACACAAACTCGGAAGGATTCGAAACGCATACCGATTTGAGTTTGGGCGCATATGAAGTCTATTCGGGGTGTTTGGCACTCAGTTTCACTCTGTGACTTTTTCTCATAGGAATGGAGTCTACAGTGCCAATCGGGACACGTCGTGAGTATTTTCTAGCACAAACTCGGAAGGATTCGAAACGCATACCGATATGAGTTTGGGCGCATATGAAGTCCATTCGGAGTGTTTGGCACTCAGTTTCACTATGTGACTGTCGACGATCGGGACCGTCGACTGCAAAGAAGGGGGGAAGGATCGTGCAAGGTGCGAGGCCCAAAGTCATGCTCGTCCGGGAAGGAGGTAACGTCGATTGGTGCACAGCTCGGGGAAGAAGAGCAATCGGACAGGAGACACAGCGATTATACTGGTTCGAGCCCCCCATGTCGGGTAATAGCTCTACTCCAGTCTTGCCTGTAGGCGAAAGATGACTAAAAGCTCCTCGGGGGAGTACAAAGAACGAGCTCGACCTCGAGGCCATTCGGAAGTGGCGACCGAGGGAATCTCGAGGGAAGGTGTGGTGTACAAGTGTGTCTGCAGAGGTGTCTACGCATCCCCCTTGGGTTTCTGCTGTGTTGTTCTCTCGTCTGACCAGGGTAGCCTGGCGCTTTTATAGACCCTTGGTGCTGATCTCGAGGCTGACGTCAGGTGATTGTCTGTGAGTTGACAGGGGAAGGTGACCCTAGTTGCCACGCAGGGGAATCGATAGGAGTCGCTGGGAGCAGGTGACCCTAGTTCCCACGCGGGAGAACTGACAGGGGTCGGTGACCCTAGTTCCCACATAAGGGATTTGACAGAAGCAGGTGACCCTAGTTCCCACGCAGGGGAGAAAGGTCATATATACATAAAATAGATTACTATACTGGAGGCCGAGTCGAGGTCGCTAAGGTCGGAGAGTCGCGGGAGTCAGCACGGGCTAGGGAAAACCCTCGCTCGAGCTCAGGAACAGTCCTCCGTGCTCAGGGAGACCCCCAGCACGAGCTTGGGAACGGTCCGTATGAGCTCGGGGGGATGGCCTAAAGCTCCCGGGGGGGCCTGGACATGTGTCAGGACGACCGATCCCCGACAACCAGCCCCTGAGGCTCGAGAAACGGTCTGAGATTCTAGGCGTTCTTGAGTCTGAAGTCTTTGAGGAGGGATCGTCTCCCTTGGACGAGCTCGGTAACCCCCGAGCTCCTCTTTGGGCCTGGGGGAGACCCCCCGTGGGTGCTTTCGGTATGGTTGTGCTCGGAAACACTCGAGCTTTAATGCCTTGTCTCCAAATTGACTTGATAACATCTGGGACGCTCGGGCTTCTCCGCCACGAGGGGACGAAGGGGGGCCGGAAGCGCTCGGGCCTCGCGAACATTGAAGTCGGGGGGAACGGTTAGTGGACGTCGAAATGTCATGTCCGCCTGGGGGTTTTGAAGGGACGTGATGCTTCGGTTGCTGCCCGCTGGCTGCGGGCATGTCTTTTAAGGCGACAGTAATGTCGGCAGTCGAGGCGCCTTTAAAACCGGGAGGCACTACCTTTTGAGACCCTTCTTCTCAATGCTCATATTCTCTGCCCCTTGCGCCGACGCACCTATCCTTTCGCCATCGATTCCATCCTCCCCTCCGGCTCCATGGCGAAGTTCGGGAAGAGCACACTCACCGCGGACCAGATGAAGGACTTGGACACCCTGGGGCTGCTGGACCTGTTCACCTGGCGGCTCCCAACCGGGTAGAACGTGCCACAGCCCTGGGACGACGAGATTGTGAGCACGGAGCAGTACACGCTCTTCGGGCTGCGAACCCCGAAGAGCGACTTCTTGGCTGCGGTCCTTGCCCAGTGGGAGATCGAGCTCGTGAATCTGGTACCGAACTCTCTCCTCCACCTCTCTATCTTCGCGCATCTTTGCGAGGGGTTTCTGGGCATCCTTGCCACCCCCTCTTTGTTTTTCCGTTTCTACTCCATGTCCCACACCGTGGAGGACCCTTTCGTCGGGTGTCTCTGTTTCCGGCTACAGGCGGGACTTCCTTGTGCCTTTCTCCAGATCCCGACCTGGGACTCGCTCGGGCCGTGGTCGGAGAAATGGTTTTACTTGAAGAAGCGCGAGGGGAGCGGCCTCGTGTACCACGGCGCTGCGGTCGACGGCAAGCGGGAGACCCCGGAGCCTGAAGATTCGGCGGCCGACCAGGCGGCCGCCGCCTTTGTCCACATCTACGCGACCCGCGGACTGAAGGGGCAGGCAGTCGTTTACGACTACCTATAGAGTCGGGTGTTCCCTCTTCGGAAGAGGTTACACCACTTCTTCGAGATTACCGGGGAGCATGATGCCACCCGGGAAGGTCATGATGGTAAGCCTCAATCAACCCCAAGCTTCTTCGGGTCTGGTCGAGTTTGCTTGCTCTCATCGGTTTTCTTTTGATTCCTCGCAGCACCGCAGGCATCCTTGGTTGCCGCGAGGATGCAGGAGATCTTCGGGAAGGCCACCACCACTTACGACCTCGACGGCGACGTCCCCAAGAACATCTTGAGGTGGAGCAGCGAGGCAACGCATCCCGCCTTGTTTTTGGCCCCGAGCCGGGTTCGCACCGACAGACGGGCCCGCAGAGACCAAGGAGCTCGGGAGACACCTGCCGAATGCTGCCGCTACCCGGGCTGAGCAAGGGCAAGAAGGGGAGCAAGAGGTCGCCCTGATGCCCCAAGCAGTCGCCAAGCCCCACGCCAAGTGGGCTGATCGGCCGCGGTAAGCCGAACGCCTCGGCCTCGAACACTCGAGCTCTGCTCGCCTCCCGATGTTTCCTCTGACTTTTTATCGATGTTTCGCTTACTAGAAGGTGAAGCGGCAGCTATCGCCGGCCCCAGATGCGCAATGAGCAGTTATTCTCGCCGCTAAGCACTGGGAAGAGCCTTCCGCCGCCTCGCGAGACGCTGCGCCAGGTACGGTCTTCTTCTATTTTCTGTCAATCTGCCCTGTCGTAGTGCTCAAGCTTCCAAGGGGCACCGACCTTACCCGTGTTCCAGGGCGAGGCCGATTAGGACGAGGATGAATTTCGCCTCGTGCCACGATCCAGGGCGCGGCGAGTCCCACTGGCCACGCTTCTCGAGGAAGACAACGCGGCCAAGGGGGATGCGGCCGAGGGCGACCAGGGAGCCCCCTAGCCAGACACCAGCCTTGGGGGTTCCGCGGGGGCGGAGGAGGTCTAGCCCGGGCAGGTCGTCATCGCGAATCGCACGACCCGGGCCGCCATCGCGCCCGAAGGGGCACCAAGCGAGGTTATGACGGAGCAAGCTCCTCTCCCGGCCCAAGGGGACCGGGCCGGGACGTCAGAGAGCGTCGGTGCTACCGCGGCGACAGGGGTCACCGGGGATGAGTCTTTTATGGTTCTGCCCCGAGGTCTTTATGGCACCGTCGACCTGCATGTGCTGGAGGATCTACCGGGCGCGCGTGAGGCGTGCTTGTCCAAATTCGCCTTTTTCTTATCCTTTTTCCTTGATCTCTGCGGTGACACTTCATTCATTCCCGCAGGGCTTGCGACTTATCTCCCGAGGGTTCGGGGCCGTGCGCGGGCACGCGCTTAGCTTTTGGGCCCTCCGATGCAATCGGCCAACCAGGGGATGTCAGCCAACTCAAGTCCAGCTACGCCGCAAGCGCGAGGAGGTCGAGCGGCTAAAAGAGGCTCAAACTCTCGAGCTCGTGCGGCCTGTCGTCGCCGAGCGGGAGCATGGGGCCCGAGAGGTCGCACGGGAGCTGAACCTTGAGAGGGACACTCACACTGCGACGCTCTCAAAAGCCATCAACGGGGAGCGGCAGAAGGCGGAGGAGGCCCTCGCCCGCGTTCGGCAGAAGGCGCAGGCGACCCTTGATGTGAATCGCATGAGCCCATCAGCGATGGTCCAACGCCTTGAGCTCGAGCTCTCTGGCGCTTGCTCGAGGGCGGAGGCCGCCCGGCAAGAGTCGTAGGAGCTCCGGGAGCGCCTCGAGGTCTCGTTCATGGCCTACGAGGAGAGCTACGGGATCGCGTCGTCCGCGCATGAGGACTTCGCGATCGCGCGGAAGATGGTGGAGGGGCTCCAGGTGTGACTGGCGGACTTGCCGACCGCGCGCGCAGAGGTAGAGGCCACGCGTGAGGAGGTAGAGGCTTGAAAAGATTTCTGCTGCCCAGGGGAAAGCCTCTGTCGAGCTCGAGGCCGAGGTGGCTGAGCTCAAGAACAGGGCAACCGAGGCCGAGGAGAAGTCGGTCGCGCTTGAGGAGAGACCAGCCAGGATGGAGGAGAGGACCACCGAGGCCGAGGCAAAAGTGACCGATGCAGAGGCGAGGGCCACCAAAGCCGAGGCACGGGCAGCCGAGGCATAGACGAAGGCCGCCGCGTCTGAGGCGAAGGCCACCGGGCTCGAGGAGAAGCTGGCCCAGGTGGCTCAGGCGGGGAAGAACGCCTTGGCCCAACTCCAGAGTGACCGCAACCGGCTTGACAACGCCGAGGTCGAGGTGCTGGGGCTGCGGATGAGGGTCTCTGACCTCAAGCAGGAAAAATTTGCTCGGGATATGTCTATAAACTAGACAGGATAGGTCAGTAGATAGGAGGGGGGCAAAAGATTTGCACCCCTTATAAAGGCAACTGTAACGTTTTGCCCTGAGTAATGGAATTGTGTTCTTAGGTGACTTAGCTCATTTTTTGCCCCTCGTTGCCTTCGTATTCTCGCATAGCCCGCTTCGTAGAAGAGTCCAAGCGGCGTCGAACTTGGACGCATGGAGCAGACATAGCAGGAGGATACTCGTGGTCAGGTTAACTGAGGTCGGCCGGGCCTGGAAGTGCTCGGGCTCGGGTACGACTTGGACCGACCGGCCTAGGATTGATCAGGCCCGGACCAGGTTTGGGCCTCGGGTCTAGTTCGCCGAGCTCGGGAATGCTCAAGCTTGGGGCTCCCTCAGAGGGCGGTTTTATAAATTCAAACCCGGCCTACTTGGCCACGAGGGTATAGTCGGCTTATCGCGGCAGGGGGGCTTATCGCGACTGGAAACATCCTCGGTGGTGAATTTAGGAACTGCAACCTCCGAGCCCGGAAATGCATCAGGCTCGGGGTGCCCTCTGAGAACGTTCTCTGGTTGGCAGCACGAGGAATGGCCGGCTTATCCCGATAACGATCGACTTACTGCGGTCGAGGCATCCCGAGGCGAACCTAGAGAACGCGACCTTGGGTGCTGCAAAAGATACACAAAAAACATATACAAGAAAGGCTAATGTACGGGCGCCTCGAGGTCAGGGAGTCGCTCCGCATGACCTTTGGTCCAAACCTACGACAGGAGGGAGCCCTGAAGCGATGAGAATCGGCTTACAGTAGTAGCATCGACCTCCCGGAGGCAGTCCTTATGGTCACGCCGCGAGATCGCGTTGCTCGAGGCGCAAGCATTAATGGAAAGGGAGGCAGACCTTACCTATACCTTTCAAAGAGCCTACCGACCTCAGAACACTCGAGGTCAGGTTTGACGAAGGTCACCGAGCTCGAAGTGCTCGTGCTCGGCACGACTTAGACCGACCGCCTCGAATCGCCGTGCTCTGACCAGGTTCGCCTCGGTCCAATCCACCGAGCTCGGGAATGCTCAAAGCTCGGGGCTCCCTCAGAGGGCGATTTCAAAAATTCAAACCCGGCCTACTTGGCCACGGGGGTATAGTCGGCGTATCGCGGCAGGACGGCTTATCGCGACTAGAAACATCCTCGGTGGTGAATTTAGGAACTGTAACCTCCGAGCCCGAAAATGCATTAGGCTCGGGCAGCCCTCTGAGAACATTGCTCTGGTGGCAGCACGGCGAATGGCCAGCTTATCCCGATAACGATTGACTTACTGCGACCAGGGCATCCCGAGGCGAACCTATTGAACGCGACCTTGGGCGCTGCAAAAAAGAACACGCAGAATACGTCTTGAGGTCGAGGAGCTCGCCGCGTGATCTTATGGTTGCCCTTACGGTCACACCGTGAGGTCGCGTCGCTCGAGACGTTTTATGATAGGAAAAAGAAGACTTTTGGCCAAATGTAAAACAGACGGAGCCTTGGGCTCGAAGTCTTGAAACGGCACGATGATCTGTGGAAGAACCTGAAACATGGGACCGTGACCTCACGTCACCTCCCTTGAGAGGTTGTGAAAGGTTAGTGCCAGAGATAAAGGAGAATTTTAACATGGACCCGTACCTGGATTGGGTCAGAATGCGACGACCTGAAGGTCGAAGACCCAGGCGTCTCGAGGTGAGGGCGATCTCAGGCTCGTGCCCTACGACGGGGGTAATGGTCGGCTTACCGCGATGAGAATCGGCTTACTGCACATTTCGACCCCCGGAGGTGAGGTACGAGATCGAGACCTTAGCTCGAGCGAGGGGCGGCGGGTCGAAGGCTCCTGCATCTCGAGGTCGGGAGAGTGTTCGGTCGTGATTGCCAGGACGCACTTTGCCACAGGGGGGAGGTCATCTTACCGCGATGAGAATTGGCTTACTGTGGTTTTGACCCCTTGGTGCCGATCCTTCACATCACGACCTTTAGTCACGTTTGCTCGAGACGCGGAAAAACAAGAGACGATAAAGCAGCACATTTTATCGCGAGGAAGAAAATTAGGCTGAGCCCCTTAGCTCGAAACCCTTGCCAGCGACGGTCGCGAGCTCATGCCTTGCGATGGGGGATGGTTGGCTTACTGTGAAGGGAATTGGCTTACTGTGCATTCGACCCCCGGAAGCGAACCACGGGACCGCCGTGCTAGCTTGAGCGAGGGGCCTGAGGGCCGAGAATCGAGTATCTCGAGGTCGACGAGCCCACGGGCATGACCGCCAGGACGGATTGTGCGACGGGGGGAATAGCCGGCTTACCGCGATGAGAATCGGCTTACTGCGTGTTCGACCCCCGGAGGTAAGTGTCCGGGCCATGACCCGGATTGCGTTGCCCGAGATACAAGAGACAAGCATGATAAGGAAAAGCGTCTTATCGCAAAACAGAAGGAGGGGGAGCATCAGGTATAAAACCTCCAGAGCTGGTCTACATTCCACGAGTTCGTGAGGTCCCTGCCATCGAAGGTCGCTAGACGGTAAGCTCCCACGCGACTTGCTGAGACGACTCTGTAGGGGCCTTCCCACAGCGGGGACAGTTTGTTAGTGTTGGACCGGTCCAGGATTCGTCTTAGGATAAGGTCCCCAGTGCAGAAGCCCATAGGTCGTATCGATCGGGCGGCATGCCTACGGAGATCTTGCAGGTAGCGTGCCGATCGTAGCAGCGCACGGCACCTTACTTCCTCTGCCAGGGCGAGGTCAAGAGACCGCTCCTGCTCGAGGCCGACTTGGTCGATCGAGCTAACCCTAGTGGAGCCGAGCGTGATCTCGGATGGCAGGACAGCCTCGGCACCGAAGACGAGCTAGAAAGGGCACGCCCCCGTAGCCCGGCTTGATGAGGTGCGGACGAACCAAAGGAAGGTGGGGAGCTCATCCACCCATGCCCGACCGCGCTGTTTGAGCTCGACGAACACTCTCTTCTTGACGCCTTGGACGAGCTATCCGTTGGCGCGTTTGACCGCTCCGTTGCTCTGAGGGTGGCTCACCGGGGCATAGCAGACCTTGGTTCCCATGTCTATGCAGAACTCTTGGAACAGCTCCGGTGAATCGCGCATCGCTGTCGCGATGATCCCGCAAGGACTCCATACCTTGTGACCACGGCGAACGGAGAACCTTACTCGCGCTTTGGCGTTGATAGCAGAGATGTGCTCACTCGATCCACTTTGAGAAATTATCGATGGCGACGAACAGGAATTTCTTCCCTCCAACCGATCTCGGGAAGGGGCCGAGAATGCCGAGGCCCCACGTCGAGAAAGGCCAGGCAAGGGGGATGGTCTACAAGGTGTAGGCCGGTTGCCGAGCCTTCCGGGCATAGAACTGGCAGGCCTGGCAAGCGCGGACGATGTCTTGAGCATCCCCGAGCGTCGTTGGCCAATAAAATCCCATCCAGAATGCCTTCCCGACCATGGTCCTGAAAGAAGAGTGAGCGCCGCATAGGCCTGAATGTATATCATTGAGCAAGTACATACCTTCCTCCGGGGTGACGCATTTCGACAGGATGCCTGGAGCTTCTCGACGATAGAACTGCCCACCGATGAGCCTGTACGAGCTCGCGCGGCGTCGGATCCTACTCCTCTCGGCCGGAGTAGCAGGGAGCTCTCCGCGGTCGAGGAACTTGGTGATCGGGTCCATCCATGAGGGAGCACTCTCTAGGAGGGCCACCGGGTCTTCCTGGTCGGTGACGGACAGCGTAGCCAAGGTCTCGAGGATGACGTCCAGCGGGAGCTCATCACCGGACGATCCGAGTCTGGACAAGAGGTCGGCGGTGGAGTTGTCCTTCCTTGGTACGTGCTGGATCTTTAAGTTCTGGAACCACCTCTCCATCTTACGTACCTCGGCGAGGTACTTGGCCATTAAGGGGTCCGAGCACTAGTAGTCTTTGTTGTATTGATTGATGACGAGCTGTGAGTCCCCTTTAATAATCAGGCGGCGGATTCCCAGGGACATGCAAGCTCGTAGGCCATCAAGAGGGCCTCAAACTCCGCAGCGTTGTTGGTTGTGGGAAAACTGAAGCGGATCACATACCTCAGGTGGTCACCCCGAGGGGTGACGATGAGAATGCGAGCCCCCGAGCGCACAAATGACCTCGACCCATCGAAAAACATGGTCCACCACTTGCCCGAGCGGAGTGGTCGAGCTTCCCGGCATGATGCCGAAAAAGGGGACCGCTATATTTTTGATCTTCGACCGGGGTATCTGCATCCGGTCCAGTGCGCTTGTGATAGAACTAGGCGTCCCGATCTTTCGATGAGAGGAGGTAGCGTCGATCTGGTGGAGGGCGAAGTTGGTGGCCCAACTACAACGAACCCGACGTTGCGCCTTAGCGACCGGTACACCACCCTCCTGAAGGTTATTGATCCCGCGGGAAACGCGACCAACCTGACCACGAAGGTCTTTGTTCCTGCGAGCAATCGAAGAACCAGCAAGAACAAGGGATTACAAGCAACTCAATTGCGAATATGAATTCAAATGGTTCTAAAACAAAAACACTCGAGGTTGGGGTTCTGATGAACAAGTAGACGGGTGGCCTAGTCGGCACGCGCGAGTACAAGCAGTAGCAATGGCTAACTGAAACATACAAAACCCAAAACCCTAACTATGGTGGCGGCTAGCTAATTATAGACCAAGGGCGTGTAGCACTGGGCCTTAACATGGGCCTACTGATTACAACTCGAAATAAAGACTAGAGCCCAATTAGACTCGGACTGGAAAAATGTTCTGGATTGTTTTGCGTATTCCCGTTGACTCAGAAGGAATTTGGAGGTGATCTCGGATCGGTTGGAAAGAGGATGACCAGAGCTTTCGTTCTTATACTCGTAGACCTCCAGAAGCCTTCCGGATCAAAAGTTATGTCCGTTTGAATCTGACCTTCTCTGGAAGTCCGAATCTGATTTCAATGTGCTCTTCCCTCTGGACGCGAACTCCTTTGTGCGTTGTGGGTCTTCTCCATGGTTCCTAAGAATAATCACATCATCACAAAAATTAAATAGCATCCCATTCATTGTATCATTAATTGGAATACATAGGAACGCCTTCACCTGATAATTTAGTTAACGTGCACGGGCTCGAGTGAGTGGTCCTTGAAGTGGTGGTTCATCCTGGTGAGTGGAGATGTCCTCATCATCCTCCCTCTCTTGAAATGGAGTCGTCCTCGACTCAAGCTCATCTTCATCAGCCATGTACGGCTTCAAATCAGCAACATTGAAAGAATTGCTTACACTGTAGTCTGCAGGCAAATTAAGCTTGTATGCATTATCATTTATCTTAGCAATCACTTTAAAAGGACCATCAGCTCTAGGCATCAATTTAGACTTTCGCAAATCAGGAAACCTATCCTTTCTCAAGTGCAACCAAACAAGATCTCCAGGTTCAAAAGTTAATTCCTTCCTACCCGACTACCAAGAACTCTATATCTAGCATTCATGCGCTCAATGTTATTTTAGTAGTCTCATGTAATTTCAAAGACAAAATCAGACGCTTAGCAAGATCTAAGTTTACTTTTTCGAACATGGTAATGGCAAAATATCAATGGGTGCACGAGGATTGAAACCATATACCACCTGAAAAGGAGTCATCTTGGTAGTAGAATGCAATGAGCGGTTATAGGCAAACTCCACATGAGGTAGGCACTCTTCCCACATCTTCAAATTGTTCTTCAAAATGGCTCTCAACATTGTAGACAACGCTTTGTTGACGACTTCACCGCCATCGCTTGAGGGTGACATGTAGTAGAAAACAAAAGCTTGGTACCCAGTTTA
Organism: Otatea glauca; assembly: GCA_036346275.1. Taxonomy (NCBI): domain Eukaryota; kingdom Viridiplantae; phylum Streptophyta; class Magnoliopsida; order Poales; family Poaceae; genus Otatea; species Otatea glauca. The sequence goes on along the minus strand of JAYEVK010000235.1, from coordinate 10,946 downwards.
TTCCAAAGCGTCCGCCAAAAATGACTCAAAAATTTTGCATCCCGATCTGACACAATTGTGGAAGGCACTCCATGTAGGCGAACTATCTCCCTGAAAAATAAGTCAGCAATGTTTGTAGCATCATCGCTCTTATGACAAGGTATAAAATGTGCCATCTTAGAAAACCGATCCACGACAACAAATATGCTATCCCTTCCCCTCTTTGTCCTAGGTAGGCCTAAAACAAAGTCCATTGAAATATCCTCCCATGGAACACTAGGAACAGGAAGAGGCATATATAAACCATGTGGGTTTAGTCGTGACTTTTAGCTTTATTGCAAGTAGAACAGCGAGAGACAGAGCCTCATCTTTGGCCAATAAAAATGTTTGGCCAACACATCCTCTGTCTTCTTCACACCAAAGTGACCCATCAGTCCTCCTCCATGTGCTTCCTGAAGCAACAACAAACGAACAGATCCAGCTGGAATGCATAGCTTGTTAGAACGAAACACAAAACCATCATTAACAATGAACTTATTCCAAACTCTTCCTTCCTTACAATTTAGCAAAACATCTTTAAAATCAGCATCAAGCGCATATTGCTCTTTAATCGTTTCCAAGCCAAAGATTTTAGAGTCTAGTTGTGAAAGCATGGTATATCGTCATGATAAAGCATCAACAATAACATTATCCTTCCCCTTCTTGTGTTTGATAACATAAGGGAAAGTCTCAATGAATTCTACCCATGTTGCATGCCTACGGTTCAACTTATTTTGGCTACGAATGTGCTTCAAGGATTCATGATCAGAGTGTATAACAAACTCTTTAGGCCACAAATAATGTTGCCAAGTCTCTAATGTTCGAACCAGTGCATACAATTCCTTATCATAAGTTGAGTAGTTCAAACGAGGCCCGATAATTTCTCACCAAATAAGCAACTGCTTACCTTCTTGGATCAAGACGCCCAATCCCAATGCCACTAGCATCACACTCAAGTTCAAAAGTCTTACCAAAGTCTGGGAGTTGGAACAGTGGTGCATGGGTCAGCTTCTCTTTCAACATGTCAAAGGCATCTTCATGTGACTTGCCCCATTGGAAAGCCACGACTTTCTTGGACAACTCATTCTGTGGTGCAGCAATCGTACTGAAATCTTTCACGAAGCAACGATAGAATCCTGCAAGTCCAAGGAAACTCCGCACTGCAGTGACCGCTTTAGAGTCGGCCAACTCAATTGCCTCAACCTTGGCTTGATCAACTTCAATTCCCTGTGGAGTAACAACATAGCCAAGAAAAGCAACTCGATCGGTGCAAAATGTGCACTTCTCAAGGTTACCAAATAAACGTGCATCTCGTAAGGCATCAAAAACAGCACACAAATGAGCAAGATGTTCATCTAATGATTTGCTATAGATCAAGATATCATCAAAATATACCACCACAAATCTACCAATGAAAGCACGCAAAACTTCATTCATTAGTCTCATGAAAGTGCTACGTGCGTTAGTCAAACCAAAAGGCATCACTAGCCACTCATATAGACCGAACTTAGTTTTGAAAGCTGTTTTCCATTCATCACCTAATTTCATGCGGATTTGGTGGTAACCACTATGCAAATCAACCTTAGAGAACATAGTAGAGCCACTTAATTCATCAAGCATATCGTCTAACCTAGGAATAGGATGACGATATCTAATGGTAATGTTATTGATTGCTCTACAATCCACACACATGCGCCATGATCCATCCTTCTTAGGAACTAAAATGACCGGAACAGCATAAGGACTAAGAGATTCACGCATGTACCCTTTGTCAAGAAGTTCTTGCACTTGGCGTTGTATCTCCTTAGTTTCTTCTGGATTAGTCCTATATGGCGCTCGATTGGGCAAAGATGCTCCAGGAATGAGTTCAATCTGATGTTCAATCCCTCGAATTGGTGGCAAGCCTGGAGGAACGTCCTTGGGAAAAACATCAACATATTCCGGCAAAAGGTTAGTCACAGCAGGAGGCAAAGCAGCAGGTATCTCCTCAAATGAGAACAAAGCATCCTTGCAAACTAAGGCATAGCAAACAGATTCATCAACAACCAGTTCCTTCACATCAGATTTGGTAGCGAGAAAACATGCACCTTTCAACTTAATCTCATTTTTATTATCACAAACAGAACTAGAGTTTTTCTTTTTTGCACTTTCATCAATCTTTTGCTTACTAGCTCTAGCAATGTCCTCCTTAAGAATGGAATCAGGAGTCATAGGATGCAATACAATCTTCTTTCCCTTATGCACAAAGGAATACTGGTTTGTTCTACCATCATGCATGTAACTTTATCATATTGCCAAGGTCTACCTAACAATATAGAACATGCTTGCATGGGTACGACATCACATTCAGCAAAATCATGATAGGAACCAATAGCAAATTGTACTCTCGCCAAGCGTGTAACCTTAACCTTACCAATACTGTTGAACCATTGAACATAGTAGGGCTGGGGGTGCGGTCTTGTCTCCAACGAAAGCTTCGCCACCATGTCCAAGCTTGCAAGGTTGTTGCAACTTCCTCCATCAATGATCACACGACATGATCGCTCCTTGACGACACATTTGGTTTGGAACAGGTTGTGCTGCTGATTTTGGTCAGACTTTCCAATCTGGACACTCAATGCACACTGTACAATGAGGCTCTCATAATGGTTAGCATGGTTGGCATCAATGTGCTCTTCCTAGTCATGATCATCTTCGCTCCCTTCAGTTGCAAGCATAGCATATGTTTCTTCATCCAAATCACTAGCAGAAGAAAATTCACCATTGTCTCGCACAATCACCACACGCTTGCTCGGACATTGACTCCTCATGTGACCATACCCCTTGCATTGATGGCATTGCACATCCCTCATCCTCCCATTTGAAGCAACGGAAGCAGAGCTCTTGGCGGGCTCTGGTGTAGAAGTTTTTGTTACCTCCGAAGGCTTGGAAATCGGCGCGGAAGAGGAAGGTCGATTCTTGTTGTTGTTGGAGGACTCTGCAGCCGGTTGCCTTGTGGTCAGTAGGTGGGCTCGTGTTGACCAAGTGTTAGCACGACTGCAGAAATATTAGTTCTCGTATACACCATTTGCGCTCCCCCTGCACTTCTCTTTCAAAGATGGCAAGCGAGATGAAACAAGCGAGTGATCGAATTATATTCCTTGTAATTAAGAATGTCATAAATCTCACTGCTCAGCCCACCCATAAATCTAGCCATAGCAGCCTCCTCGCACTCCTCTATACCACAACAAGAACATACCCATTTGTAATTCCCGATAGTATTCCTCTACACTCTTACTATCTTGCCTAAGCAGCTGTAGCTTATTTATCAAATCACGTTGGTAATAAGAGGGAACAAATCTAGCTCGCATGATTCTTTTCAATTCAGCCCAGTTTTGCGCAGAATTGGGATTCTTACGTCGAAACTCACTCCACCAAACAGAGGCAAAATCAGTGAACTCACTAGTGGCAGCCCTAACTCTTTTGTTTTCAGGATACTCATGACATGCAAACTTTTGTTCTACAGCTAATTCCCATGTGAGGTATGCATCAGGATCATATTTTCCATCAAAAGGTGGAATAGAGAATTTAATTCTACCAAGTGTGTCATCATCGCCAGACTCACGTGGCATGCAAGGGAGGCATGCCAAGCGATTGCGGCGCAACTGCTGTCGCCGATGCCCTCCCTCGTCCTCCACCTCCGTGTCAGCAAATTATTCATGAACATTTTACTCCACCTCGCTGCCCAAAGCACCATTGTTGTTGTGATGCCGACAAGGAGCAGCGGCTGCCTCTCGTAGGAGCTCGCCTAACTCATCAAGCCGCTTTATCACCTCAGCAAGTGAAGTGTTAATAGCAGCAAGTGAGGTGTTGGTGTCAATCTGAGCCTTCTCCACCTGTCCCACCGCCATTTACCACCTGCACATCACCATCAAGGCCCTCAGATGCAGCTTGACTTGGCGCTCGAATGTTGAATGATTCCCTAGTGCGGGGAATGTCGACCATCATTGCTCGCTGTTCCCGACATGGTTAGAAAGCAAAAGAACAAACAATTCACAGGAAAGGGCACTGTCTCTCAACTTGTATCACCAAGCTCTTACCAGCCTACCAAGCCTTAGCAGGAGGTGTCATGATCATGAGTCAAAATCTCCTCGAGAGGTAGTGTACCGATGCCAAACGCTAGAGCCTCGTAAGTTGTAGTTTTTCCGTAGCTATAGGTGGTCGAGACACAACTCAAGGAAATGCTAGAGCCACGTTAGTCAAAACAAGCTGAATAAACATTCGACAACGGTATGTGCTGGTCCTATGCAAGGTCAGATTAGAGACGCAAGCCTATTCACAGATGTCGTCACGGATCAGCAAGTAAAACGAGGAGAAACAACCTGAGATATCTCCCTTTCTTTTTTTTCCTTTTTTTTCCTTTTTTTTGCTAGAGTCCCAAACTTGGAAATATGAACTTCTAGGACCCCAGAACACCAATTGTCACAAGCACTTTTGCGGAAAAATACCAGGGGTAAAAAGGTAATTAACGTGCAATTGTCACAAGCACTCTCTCTCTCCCTCTAAACTTTGACTTCTGATTTTTTTTAACATCCCTCTTGCAGGGAGGGGATCACAGAGAGAGCAGAGAGGTATGCCGTGGATATATATATTTTTTTATTGATTTCCGAACAGGGGAAAACCAAATTTGGAAAAGCTATTTGATTGGATGATGAATGGAAAAGGTGGAAAATCTGGCGATGATTTTGATCTACTGTTATGGTAGGGATGATGGTGGAAAGTAGGGGATGTGGCAGGTGATGGATTCTGATCTGCTGTTATGGTAGGGATGATGGTGGAAAGTAGGGGATGTGGCGTGATGGATTCTCGATCCTTGTTATGGTAGGGATGATGGTGGAAAGTAGGGGATGTGGCAGGTGATGGATTCTGATCTGCTATTATGGTAGGGATGATGGTAAGGCACAACGAAAACAAGATTGAACAAAACACGTGACACTAAGGTGATAAGAACTTGGAACTCTAAACGACACAAACACTAAGACCAAAGAACGACTGACGACATAATGCAAATTCAACAAGAAAGGCTAAAACAAAGAAAAGCAAAAGGCCAAATTGGTAAGGACCGAAAGGATTTTATTTTTGTTGGGCTATTTTTTTGGATTGTAGGCAAAATAAATCTAAGAACAAGAAGTCTCTCACCGAGCAACCAAAGCTCGATACCACTTGATAGAACTAGGCGCCCGATCTTTCGATGAGAGGAGGTAGCGCCGATCCGGTGGAGGGGCGGTTGGCGCCCGACTACAACGAACCCGACGTTGCGCCTTAGCGACCGTACACCACCCTCCCGAAGGTTATTGATCCCGCGGAAGCGCGACCAACGACCACGAAGGTCTTTGTTCCTGCGAGCAATCAAGAACCAGCAAGAACAAGGGATTAAAAGCAACTCAATTGCGAATATGAATTCGTGATGGTTCTCAAAGAAAACACTCGGGTTGGGGTTTCGATGAACAAGTAGACGGCCTTGTCGCACGCATGCGAGTACAAGCAAGAGCAATGGCTAATCAAACAAACAAAACCCAAAACCCTAACTATGGTGGCGGCTGGCTAATTATAGACCAAGGGCATGCAGCATTGGACCTTAACATGGGCCTACTGATTACAACTCGAAATAAAGACTAGAGCCCAATTAGACTCGGATTGGAAAAGTGGTCTGGATTGTTTTGCGTATTCCCGTTGACTCGGAAGGAATTTGGAGGTGATCTCGGATCGGTTGGAAAGAGGACGACCAGAGCTTTCATTCTTGTACTCGTAGACCTCCAGAAGCCTTTGGATCAAAAGTTACGGCCGTTTGAATCTGACCATCTCTGGAAGTCCGAATCTGATTTCAATGTGCTCTTCCCTCTGGACGCGAACTCCTTTGTGCGTTGTACGTCTTCTCCATGGTTCCTAAGAATAATCACATCATCACAAAAATTAAATAGCATCCCATTCATTGTATCATTAATTGGAATACTTAGGAACGCCTTCACCTGATAATTTAGTTGACGTGCACGGGCTCGAGTGAGTGGTCCTTGAAGTGGTGGTTCATCCTGGTGAGTGGAGATGTCCTCATTAGCTTGCTAAGAGCAGGTTGAGGGAACTCCCCCCGTCAACCATGACTCGTCCGACGATGGTATTGCTTATGGTCGGGAAGACGACCAGGGCGGTCTTGAAGTCTCGGGACATCCCCGGGGGAGCATCATCCTGGGAGAAGGTGATGGGAATGCCATCCCACATGCAGGGTTGGTCGGCGGGCTTTCCGACGGTGGCTTGGTACACGGTGTGTGCAGCGTCCTTCAGTTCGCGTCGGGACCGGTATGCTGAAGAGCCGTCGAAGATTACGTCGACATGGTGGTCGCCCTGCTTGAACTCCAAGTCGGGGCCTGCTTGGTCCTCGACGGTGTTGATTCTGCCGGGCAGCTCGTCATCCTTCGGGAGTGTGGGCATCTCTCCACGCCCTCTGTAAAAGGCATCTAGCCTGTACAACCACGTTCTGCAATTTCACAGATCGTGGCCGTAGACTTTATGGAATGGATAGAATTTGTCGGAGTCGAGGCGGAGTCGCTCCTAGTCGTCCCAGGATCGAGCATCGGCCCGAGGGGGCCTGGCCCGGATCTTCCCCTGCTGAGGCCGGCGTAGTGCTTGCTGAGACCGTGGGCGGTTCTATTGGAGCTGAGGCCTCACGGCCGGCCAAGGCTCGCGCTCGCCGCCATACCATTGTCGACCGCAGCCGACGATGCGAGCCGGCCGCCTGGGCCATTGCCATGGTCTTTCCCCGCTTGTCGCGCGGGTCGAGCCCCTTCCTTGTGACGGACGACCCTGCTTCGCTAAAGATTTGGCCGAGCTTGCCTCGGTCGTAGTCGTGCTTCCAGTGGACGGCGTTGTCCGCGTCTACGTATTGCTCCGCTATGCGGAACAGCTTGTTGCAATCTCGAGGTCCTCCGTAAGGCGTCTATCACGGACGCCGAACATGAAGGCCTTGATGACAGTCTCATCGGAGATGTTAGGGATCGAGTTTCGTGCACGGATAAACCGGCGCACAAAGTCTCAGAGGGGCTCACCCTTTCCCTGGATGACTCGGTCTAGGTCCCTTTCTCGTACAGGCCGCTCGTAGGAGCTCTGGAATTTGTAGTGGAGGGCGCTCCGCAGCTGGCGCCACGATCGGTGCCGGGCGCTGGTCAAGAGCCAGGTAGCCTGGCCCGTGACGGTGGGGAGATAGTTGGCTATCGCGGCGTTGTCTCACGGCCGCCGAAGGCGGTGGAGTAGATGGAGAGGAATTCCGCGGGTTCTTGGTCCCGTCGAACCGCTCCATTATCGCTGGTTTGAACCGGGCTGGCCAGCGCACCTGACGGAGGTCGTCCGAGTACACCGGGCAGCCGTAGGCTAGGAGACCATTGCCGCCGCTGCTCGCGTTAGAGTTGCCGTCCGCTGACAGGGGAAGCTCGAGTCGGCGATGCACCCCTCGCCGACCACGACGATCAGCATGAGTGTCGTTAGGACGGTGGCGCGGGCGGTCGCGAACCTTTCGGCGCTAGGGCGGAACGTTCAGGGAAAGACCTCTGGAAGCATTACTGCTTGAGCGAGCATCACTGCCGCTCCGCTGGCGGTGGTCGTGCCCGCGTGCCACGTCTTCATCCCGACTAGGCAGAAGGGATGGTGACGGGGTACGAGCCCGCGGGTACGGAGTCTGCTGGTGGAACGGTAGGCGACTGCGCGGCGAGTCTTTACTGCTCGCTAAGGGGCGGGACTCGGAGCCCAAGCGCCGCCCTTGCCGCGGAGGCGCGACGTCATCGGTCGCCTTGTTGAGCTTTCTGGCCAGGGACCACCGGAAGAGGGTTGAGCCGGCCCGCGCAGGGTCAGCCATGACCTGGGCGATGGCCTGTAGGTGCTCCAGGCCAGGTTCGTCCGGGCGGGAAGGACTGAGCTGTCCGGATGGAGAGCGGGCCGCCCCGCGCTCCTCCCTCCGAATGGCGGTGATAGCCTGGTTGATGGCGACCTGGGCGAGCCGGTGCGCCTCCTGCAGAGTCTCTGGGCTGCCTTCATCCGTCCTAGGAGTCGCCTCGCAGCTGCTGGCCATGAAGACCCTGCGTTCGCGAGGCGGCAATGAGGGCGAGAGCATGGAGGTGGAGCCTTGGTACTGTGGGATCGTGATCCGGAGCCCTGCTCGCTGACGCGACATGTTGTCGGGTGAAGCCAAGGTGCCGACGACGCCGAGGCGATGAACATCTGATGAACGAAACTTCGTGCCCACTTGGCGCCACCGCCGACGATCGTAACCGTCAATCGCAAAGAAGGGGGGAAGGATCGTGCAAGGGGCGAGGCCCAAAGTCGTGCTCGTCCGTGAAGGAGGGAACGTCGACAGGTGCACAGCTCGGGGAAGAAGAGCAATCGGACAGGGGACACAATGATTATACTGGTTCATGCCCCCCAGGTCGGGTAATAGCTCTACTCCAGTCTTACCCGTAGGCGAAAGATGACTAAAAGCTCATCAGGGGAGTACAAAGAAGGAGCTCGACCTCGAGGCCGTTCGGAAGTGGCAACCGAGGGAAGCTCGAGGGACGGTGTGGTGTACAAGTGTGTCTGCAGAGGTGTCTACGTATCCCCCTTGGGTTTCTGCTATGTTGTTCTCTCTTATGAAAAGGGTAGCTTGGCTCTTTTATAGACCCTTGGCGCTGATCTCGAGGTTGACGTCGGGTGATTGTCTGTCAGTTGACGGGGGCAGGTGACCCTAGTTCCCACGAAGGGGAATCGACAGGAGTCGCTGGGAGCAGGTAACCCTAGTTCCCACGCGGGAGAACTGACAGGGGTCGGTGACCCTAGTTCCCACGCAGGGGATTTGGCAGAAGCAGGTGACACTATTTCCCACGCAGGGGAGAAAGGTCACATATACATAAAAGAGATTACTATACTAGAGGCCGGGTCGAGGTCGCTGAGGTCGAGACGTCACGAGAGTCAGCACGGGCTCGGGAAAACCCTCGCCCGAGCTCGGGAACAGTCCTCCGAGCTCGGGACGATGGCCTAAAGCCCCTGGGGGGCCTGGACATGTGTCAGGACGACTGATCCCCGATAGTGACTTTTTTTCATAGGAATGGAGTCTACGCTACCAATCGGGACACGTCGTGAATATTTTCTATAACATAAACTCGGACGGATTCGAAACGCGTACCGATATGAGTTAGGGGGCATATGAAGTCCATTCGGGGTGTCTATCTTCAGTTTCACTCTGTGACTTTTTTCGCACGGATGGAAACTACACTAGCAATTTTGACTCGTCGTGTAGTATTTTTAACACCGACTCAGATGGATTCGAAATGCATACCGATATGAGTTTGGGTGTATATGAAGTCTATTCAGGGTGTTTGGCACTCAGTTTCCCTCTGTGACTTTTTCTCGTAAGAATGGAGTCTACGCTACAAATCGGGCCACGTCATGAGTATTTTCTAACACAGACTCGGACGGATTCGAAACGGGTACCGATATGAGTTAGGGCGCATATGACGTCCATTCGGGGTGTTTGTAACTCAGTTTCACTCTGTGACTTTTTTCACACGAATGGAGACTACACTGCCAATTGTGACACGTCGTGTGGTATTTTTAACACCGACTCAGACGGATTCGAAACGCATACCGATATGAGTTCGGGCGCATATGAAGTCTATTCGGGGTGTTTGGCACTCAGTTTCACTCTGTGACTGATACGGGCAGCATAACATCATCATCATTTCCTTCCCCTACTATTGTTCAAGATAATCTAAAACAATTTCAAGGACCATTAACATGTGCCCGTGCTAAACAAAACAATCAACAGGTGAATTTGCTCCTTAATAAGAACTACTTTTCTTGTCAGAGTCAGCTGCTACCTAATGCAACTATTTTAACTACTCTTAGGTATGAACGTGATACAAGTAAGTGTGAACTCAGGTATGAAAGTGATGAAAGGAAGTGTGAACGCCCAAGAGAAGTTCAAGAGAAGCAAAGACAAATTACCATGCAAGGTGGGAACACGAAAGAGCTTCACTCAGCCTTCAATGACAAGTATGAATTCAAATGGACCTAGAGAATGCAAACGGACTCTGTTTGAGGCGTGTGAGTAATTGATGGAAAGATAATTTCGTGCCCTTTCCAACGGATCTAGCCTCATAATTAAATTCCTTTCGAGCTGGCCACAGCGTTGAAAAACGTGTGACGGTCTCCTCTTGTGTTGGGTGCTGCGCCACCATTATGTTTGGTCCTTGCCAACTTTCGTCTTCCTCTCCTATATATAGAGAGGCACCCCTTTGTGTTTTGGGTAGACAATCTGAATATTGAAATAGATATGCTATGCATGTTCTTGGGTTTTCATGCCACCGGCTGAAACATCTCAGAGATTGTGCATTCCTTCCCGTTATTCTTGCAAGCTCTTTGTGATTGCAGCGAGATTGCAATCCGCTTGACTTGGTTGAGTGGACAACGTGAGGTTGGGCAAACTCCGTGCTACAGGTTGTTGCACTTGCAACAGTTGGCTGCACAAGATTTGTCAGGTTTCACGAGTATCTTCGATTCTACGCCGTGAAGGTCGGGCACCCCTCGTATCATTTGGTATCAGAGGTCCGGTTGTCACGGTAGAATCTTTTATCCCTAGTTTTAGATTTACTTTCAGCCATATTTATGAAAAGTGCTTCACAAAAATATTGAACCCTAGTTTCCAATCTGTTGTTCTTGTGCGTTTTGCTAAGTTCTTGTCCATTGGAACGTGTTCTTGTTACTGAACTCTTCATTTTCCTTCGCGTCACTCTCTAGTTCCAATCTGTCCAGTTTATTGTTTTGGCCATAACTCTCACATTCTTGCTCCGTTTGTCTCATTCTTGTACTTGTTGGAAAGTTCTTGCAATTATCTACAAGTTTGTGGAGACAACTTTTTCTTTATTCGC